>DWEE01000786.1:0-15342 GCA_018245755.1 Parelbella macleannani | reverse complement strand
ATACTGAAACCGTCGCTTTCATCAATACAAAACCAGCCGCGAATTGCATGAAATCGGTCTGAATCGGTTCTCATTTGCGGCGGTACCACACATTGTCGTAATTACACATAGCAACGCGACCGAGTATTGTTTAGAGCGGGTTGACGTCGATAATATTGTATTATTGTCATCATAAACCCCTTTTATCGTTCCACTGTTGGCATGGACGTCTCCAGGATCACTTTCTGTTCATCGACGCACTACATTGTTTCAATAAAATATCATCTTACTATTATAAGTGTGGGTATATAAAATTTGACATTTATGTACGTCTATTGAAAGTACGCCAAATGCAAGTGGGCAAACTCACACACATGAGAGAATACTACGAAGAAATCGTGTGTATGTATACGTCCCCACAAAGTCCTAACGAAGTTTTCCTTCACCGTTCAGCAAGGGATAATTAATATTTAAAAAGCACAGAACTTTTAATAGCAAGAGGTGCACATGTCATGCAATCCTTGAAAATGATGTTAAGGTAATGTACCTAACATATCTCTTTCATATGTATCATCTTCTCAATAAATACACTGTAGGTATTTTTTTTGAAACTTAAGACTTAATTTGAAACCTACCTACTTACCTACATTCGTCTGCTTATATGTCCGGGGCGATACAGGCATGATGTTGTGTTATGTTAGATCTATTGAGACGTTACGTACTAAAACGAGGCGTACTAAAAAAACGAAACTACGAGATCGTTGCTTTAAAACCAAGCAAGGACGACATGAAAAAACATTGTTTAAATAACAACATACATTTATACAATATACATTGCAATATAGCTATTTCATCTATCCACGAAGGTTGTCCCTCTTAAGTTTAGTTACTTTAAGCTTCCAAAACAATCTTCAGATTTATCATTCGTTTGGGTCAGGTTGTATAAACAAAGTGTATACAATGTGAGTAGTAATTTATTCCACGCTTGACATCACCGCAATCTGAGGTTTAAGACATTTAAATTAACTAAAATGCTTCATCATCATGACCAATCCCTTTTAAGTTCCGCTATTGAACGCGGGTATTTTCACAGAATGAGGGTAAGGGCATAGTCTCCCATGCTGGCCAAGGGCGTGCTGGTAGTCTACACACACGTTCCATACGATTTACATAGTTGGTATCAGTTTATTATTCAATTGGAAAAAAAATTAACATTACGCCTGTAACTCTTGAAGGGATGGCAGAGGCGTGTAGTACACTCCCACGTGTCATCAGTTACGTCCCAAAATGGAATAGGATGTAGAGGGCGATGTGAGTGATATAACTAGAGTAAAGTGATACTATGCTATATTTATTAATTAATCCTTTCATGTAACTTTTGCATATACTCTGTGTATTATGTCTACTTTTTTGTACAAAATTTTATCGATTGTCTTATTTTGAAAGAAATTACTGATTTTAAATATTTCAGTACTTATATTGATTAAAGTTGAATAAATAGCTTAGAAACAAACCGGCAGCCATTTTCGAGTATTAATAATAGCGGGAAAACGTGAAAGCGGGTGAATCAGTCTTTAGTTATTAAATAATTTAATTGAGGTTTGAAGTGTTGTAAAAAGTAGAAGGATTATAAAAACTTAATATAAAACAATAGATTATTGATATCAAAAAAATAGTAATCAGTTAAACTATAATTGAAGAATCCCAGGAGTATTTTACGTTTTTCTCGTTAAATAAACAAAAAACTAACCAACAATCTGATAATGAATCCACCGGAAAAAACTTAATTTTTTGTTCTATTTATTCTTAAGATTTACCATTCATTCCTAGTAATTAGCACAAGTATGAATGTAGCATATAAAAATATGTGAAAAATGCCATAGCAGTTTTAGTTCAATCACGAATTTTACAAGCAATAATTTTTTTTATTGAACTAGCGATTCATTTTTTTGTTATCAAACAAACGCTAATGAGAATGCGCCCTAAGCACTATTAATCGCGTACCTCGCACACAAGTGCTACATCGCACGATATTGCACGAACGTCAAATATTTACTCACAACATTGACGGGCTCGTGTTTGCGTGTTAGATATGTACCTACTAACATTTTTTTATCTGTGGCTAGCACTTCGTACCTACATTTGAATAAATAGTTGCTACATGGCAATACACTTTATGAATGTTGAGAATCGATAATATATCGAATATTACAATTTTAAACTATATCATGTTCAATGGGGACAGTATAACATTTAGACCAAAGTTTGGATAGCTAAAGGTGAGAATAGGAGTTTCTAATGGTGGGTAACTACAATGAAAATTTACAAAATGATACTATTAAAAACGTTTCTTCTTCATAAATTACTAATTGTTCTAATCTTAAAGAAAAACCTGTGTGTAGACATTGTAATTGTTATAATTATTAATTTTTATTGTTAATGTTCAACAATGTTGTATAATCCGGACATTATCTACTATATTAAGAGGTTTAGAAAATAATTTTACGTTCTTAATGCGAGTAGGTATCTGTTTTTTTTATAATTTAATTCGAGGATTTTTTTCCGTTTTACGTAATAAGATAATTATTATCAAGTCTACATAAACACATTTGTTTTTAGTTATATAAATTATCTTTATTTTTTGTGCATAATTATGTTTACTTATTTTGTGAGGCATTGTGTTAACAATGCTGTTATTTCAAACTGTGAAACAATAAAAAATAAAGCCCATTAAAAATGCAAAACTAATGATTATTCAACAATTTATTACAATGTTACCATGAAATTGATAAATTTTTAGCGATTTTTTGGGTGAAGCCAAAAATATATATTAAGTTTTGTCAATTTTCAAGTGGTAACATGAAAACGTAACATCACGCCTATAATCCCCGAAGGGGTAGGCATAGATGTGTAGTACACTCCCAAGTTTTACTAGTTATGTTTACGTTCCGTGATATAGGTGGTGAGCCTTTTTTCATACACCGGGCACACATCCAGACTCCGAGTCAGTACTAAAAATTCTAAGTTAGAAAAATCCAATAGCACCCGACCCGCGTTTTAAACCCAGGACCTTCCGATCGGCAATCGCGCTTGCAACCGCTCGACCAACGAGGCAGTCAATTTATTCAAATGGTATTTTTTTCATAAGCCGGGTAGGGGGTAGGCAGCGAGCACCGAGAGCCAAATGTCCCTATCCATACAGAGTTGACGTGAAGTTTCTACATTCTTCATCAGTCTTTAATGTAGCATGTTATTCCAGATTGCATAACATGTTGCACTGAGGATGGCGACCACCACGATGGTAGTGTCACCGCTGGCCACCCAGCCGTCTCCGAAGAACAAGAGGCGGCTGTTCGCTGAGGCCAGGCAGAACAGCTTGCAGAAACTGAGCGTGATCTTTGATCATGGAAACAAAAGCGGTAAGTGCAGTTTTCATCCTACTTAAGAATAGCATATACACAAGTGTGTCAGATGTAATAATCAAAAACCTGTCTTAGTCCATTGCTGGACACAGAGGGCTCCTAATAGCCTCTATGTCCAGGAGTAGACCAGAATGACCAGGCCATCGCTTGGGCGCTCGGACTTGGCTAGCGTGATGGACTGTGCCGTTAAATTCTTCTCATTTTGTGATGATAGCCACTAGTAACGGTGGAACGATAAAAGGGGCCCATGATGATGGCCATCATTTCATCGTCATCATCATTAGCCTACTCTTGTCCACTGCTGGACATAGTCCTCTCCAATGGCACGTCACTAAGCTCGGCGATCAGTTATTGATAATAATGTTAACACAATGATAGGAGAGGCGGTCACACTTATTCCGCTATAAACAGTGACGCATTTGTCACTGACCTCACACATGACTTCCGTCCGGTTTGAACGTTGACATAGAAATAGGACAGACCTAGCGGACCTAGGTCTATTTGCCACTTCTATAGCATATAACTACTTCAAGAACTTGTCAATTGAGCTGATATTTGCAATACTACCCACGGCGTTAATCCGAGATTGTATCAGAATTCAAATATTTTATTTAGATGTGTAATATTTGCGTTGGATGCATACAAAAATAATGATTTGCCAGAAGTATTTCTGTCAACGTTAGACACATAATAGTCAGTGGTCAAACAGACTTGAAGAGTAGAAATATACATACCTACATATAAAGACACGGTAAAGTTCAAATTATAAATTTAACTGATTACGGTCGAATATCGACCACTGCTGGATCCATCAAACCATAAAAAGTTAATAACTATATGTATAAAAATATTATATATGACACTGTAAAGTTCTTTTGAATAAACATAAGTTGATCCTTCCAGAATCTCAAAGGGCAAAAATAAGTACCTACCTGATAATATGTTTGTAAAAACCTGTCCCGAAAATAGAAACGAGATGATATTCTTTGTTCATGCAGTTGAAGGAACTTTTAAATTGCGCGTAATATGTGATAACGCGAACATAATTAAATCATACACTTTGCTTGATTCAAGGACGAATATGATTTCTCTGAGTTATCAAATCTGAACATATGGATATATACGTATGCAAATTCACTCACATATATTTAAAAAAAATACAACTTTACACTTGTGTTTCCCCGAGGGGTTAGGCCGAGGAGTGTAGTACTCCTTTTCACCATTTATGTTATAGGTCCAATGCAACGGGGGTGAGCGTATTAACTATCCTTGTATTTAATTAATCTCCTTCTCATATTGTATATGTTCATCTCAGATATTCATTGAATTTTTATAGAATTTAGAACGGACACACTTAATGCATTGTGGCAATATCAACCGGTTAACGGACGGTTAAAGAAAGAGACAATGTAAAGTTTAAAAAAGATCCAAGCGTGAATTTGACAGATGTCAGAAATTAAAAATGTAACGGATAGAATATTTGTTTTTTTAATCCAAGCGCAAATTTAGTGGGGAATGAAAACCAGGTTAAATACAGAGTTATTTTTAAATGAAAGCAATTCTGGCATTCATGTGATCGGAACGAAATATGTATACGCTCCGAGAATGAGATACAGTTTCCACCGTGGCATTCAGTACACACATACCATGAGTTATTTAGCAGGGCAATTATCGTCCTATTGAATCTTATTTACCTTTTTATGTACATACGTGAACTACATATAATACAGCCTACATACACATAACTGGCATTGCACATAATTTTAGTTTATACAGAACCAATAAATTTTAAAAAGCCGTTTAACGTTATCATTTAAGAAACTATTTAAGGCGCTTAAAATGGTAATTTAAAAAATGACAGACTATCTTGGCCATTGGGCTGTAGAGATTTGGCGTGCCAATATCGTGAATGGGCATATTGTAGGTCGCAGCCTGACCTGCTGGAGCATTAAAGATGAAGGTGGTAGTGGCTGGAAGAGATTGGTCTGAGTATTGATAAATGATATTATTTATTATTAAAAGAGGAATATCAATATTTTAGTTGTCACTGTTTTTTCAATTAAGTAGTTATATAAATATTACACATTATAATGGTCAAAGAACACATTGCGAAGAAACTACTTTCGAGATTTTTCCACTATGTTCTCCGAGAAACCTATTGATGGTTAAAGAGTGCAGAGTACACAAAATTCAAATATTCTAAGTTAACGATATTTCAAAGTATTAGAAGCATATGGAATAGACCAAGAGAGAAATCCGTGCTTTTTGTCTACCTCGTAAACGACCTGGCGTAACAACATATATTATAGCTCGTTTTTCTCACATAGGATAGGTTGAAACTGACGATAAATTTAAGACAATAATAAGTCATAGATAAAATTGCTACATATACAAAATATATTTTTACTTGATAACACTGCACTTACGAATCCCGTCGACCTTACTGACCACAGATTCAGTGTCAAACTGTTGCGGGTATACTAACTGATAATGAACTCTGTTTATGTCACGTTAAGGTTTCAATTTTATTGCCTTGGCCAATGTATTTAAACTGGTCAATCATTCTTACAGGTCAAGGGACGTACTGACCACAATCTTACCTTATGTCAAGGTCCAGGTGGAAGTACTGTTATGTTAAATAGATATTATAACGCCACATTGGTGACCCGCACTTGGCCAGCGTGGCAAACTATGGCCTCAACCCTTTCCATTCTTAAAGGATACCCGTATAATCCGTACCCGAACAATAAAAGGGTTGATGGTGTTAATACCACATTGGAAAAAGGCAAAGGGTACAATTATCGCCTGCTAAAAACGACGCAGGGTTAAAATTACCATGGCCATATCAGATCTTGGTGCGCAATGACCAAATGTCGTAAAATTCTTACAATCCTCAAGCATCTATATTATTGATGTTAAAAAAAAGTAATATAACAACGGACGCGATTAGCGCCTTTTTTTAACGCCTCGTTGTCTCCGAGGACTACAACAAACAATAGACAACCATAAAATCCTTCCACGTAACAAAGACCGGCAGAAATCGTTTACCGCTGTGTCATTATTAGTGATGAATGGTAAAGTTAGATACAGAGCTAGAAAGTGATTATAATAGTCGTATGGCGCCTGGTAATTGATTAGAGCAAAGAGTTTCTAAATGTTTTTTGTCTAAGGACAATTCTTACACTAATTGTTATTAAAACGATGCCTACATTCAGTGATTTATTTCATGGTCTACTGGGCCTGCTTTAATTTAAAAACAAAATCTCAATCTCACTACAAAGTTGTAAATAATTTCATCGCGTCATCGTGTCGTAAATCCCTGTGATTTTGGCGTGCTCATGCAGGCGGATTTATAATATGCTGAATGTTCGCTTAAAATGTATTTGTTTCAATTTTACTTACTGGATCCCAATCGCCCATTTATGAAGATATAAAAAACATAAAATAAAAATAATTATAATACACTTGTGCCTTTCATTAATTATAAAATATGAGTACTTCAAATTTTGACAGATAAATTTAAAAAAAAACAAAGCCATCCCCTTTGCGAGTTTTTCGTGACGTACCTAGAATATTGACGTAACCAAAAAAACTCATTATGTTTGTACAACCAATTTTTAAATAACGCTCAGCATCTGGTAAGCAATTGTAGCGTACAGACGCTTAATCGTTCCTAGTGTTTCCCATAGATGGCAGCACAAGGCTTCCAATGAAATGCGCGCTTTTACGTGACTGCTTTTTTCGCGAGCTATGTGGTTTGACATGTGTGGTAGACATCTTGCCATTACTTATATTTTCTACTAATAGGGTAGAATGTTTGTTTTAACGTTACGTGATCATTACATTAAGACCTAATTATCTTTTAAATAGTACCTAAAGAATGGGTTTCTTTTAAATAGTCTATGACATTAAAAGTTATTAATAAACAGTAAGCTTGTGGAGATATCATTATTTTACTATCGTTATAAATTTTGGAATTCATTAGTATTGTCTAATAAAAATGTGCTAACTAAATAATAATAACATCTTACAGGATATCCATAAACATGAAGTATATATAATATTGAAACATTTGTTAAAAATTGAAAGTTAACTTTCTTTTGACACAAAGTATATTCTAATAATTAAACTATCAGCAATAACATATTCTATGATCAAATTCTAATTTAAATTTGACACACTTCAATAAAACAGCAGCGAGTAAATGTAATAGTAGATTTCTGCAGTGTGAACGTGGCAACACTGAGTTCTGCAGTAATTATTGTATGTATTTGTGAATTTTCTGAGCGCCATTGCTTTTTACCGATGTAACGTTGAAATGATTCTAATCAGTTTTCATCGGCTATTCTGTGTGATGTTTTAGCAAAATATCGAAGTGATTGTGTACTAAAACTATCGAACTTCTTAAGTTTTTGTGCTGGGCTTTGTCATGGCCGGTAAGTGCTGACTTTTAGCGCCCGAGACAAGGGCGAAATTGCAAAGGGGATTCGCAATAAGTTGAAGATGTTTTATCGTTCAAACTCTGACGGTAAATGCAATGTTGTTGTCCTTGTGTGGTTTTTAGTTTTAGTGTTTACATACTGTGCGTTTTCAGTGGATATTTTTTGGTTATTGCAATTCCGAAGCCGATAGTTTTAACCCTTTTGCTCTCTGATTTCGCCGTAACGCTAAACTTGTAGTAAAAAGAAGGTTCTCGCAACGGTTTTTTCATTTATTACAGTCGGTTAGACGCGATAGTGTACCAGAGACTCAAAAGCGCAGTACACTAATTGTTTATGCGTCCAGATGATCGAGATTGTTGATTTGAAAACGAAGGTCATACTGATGTATTCAACAGACTTTTATCATTGATACTATAATTTGAATATTCCAAACGCTATTTAACGGTTTTGTTGAGTGGCGATAACTAAAAATCTATCAAAATGAGGTTGCGTTCAGGTGAGCATGAATTATTTTTTCCCCAAACATCGTTACTACACTCCATGCGTTCTCAATACGACACGATTTACGTATATATTATCACGAAGAATTCACTTAAAATCAATGGATCTTATACATTAGTGACTGAAATGTTATTTCCATACAACTTGCACGTAACTTTTAAGCAGATTACATCTTAAACGTGACATGAGTTATCCTTTGGGTGTCTTTACAATGGTAGTATTCCACAAGGTTCATTGAGGTCAGATATGTAACTGATAAATCATGTAAATATCCATACACTATATTATTATGAGACTGATGTACTTTTAACATATTTGTATTAAGCATTACTGAGCATTATACTAGGTGAAAGAAAAGTGTTTTATAACCTGTTTAAGTTTATTAAAACTAGTAAAAAATGTCACACCTGCCAGGTATTTATACTTCAGACTGTTACTGACTTCAATATACTGCATCTTTATGTTACAAGTACCTACAGGATAATGATAGTATCACATTTATATGCTCATGATGGAATTGTGATGGATGTATCATGTATAGATATGATATTTATGTATATGAACATACACAGACAAGTGAACTGTCATATATATTACAGAGAATCCAAGCCCTGTAACTGTAGTTCTAATGATCCTCTAACTTTTTGATCGATTAAGTTTTGGACTTAGAAGCAAAAATATGAGTATGAATATAATTGTTTTTGGACATTTTGACCAGGAGAAGTATTCATATTGAAACCCCTAGAACAGCAAGGAGTGCTTTAATGTCTTTTCAGTGCATTTTAATACATTCATATCTACTTTTATTGGGATGAGTGAAGCTTGGTGTGTTAAAATCATCAATCATGTGATCTCCACAATATACCAAATAAGTCAGGCCATTTTTAAAAAATATATGTTAGTTAAATGGGGTACATATTAAATGATATATCAGCGAGAGAATTCCTCTAATTTCTTAATAAATTAACGTAAATTTTATTCATCTCATTCAGTGCTTACTATCAGATAATTTAAAACATTTATTATTATAGAATATCGGTCATAATATTAAATTGCTGTAAACATACAATTATTACAAAATTTGCATTGTAATTAAGTGTTTTTATAGTGTCACATTGAAGATAATTCTATTATTGTCTTCTTGTTATGTTCAATTAATTACGAGATTATGAAAACATGACTCTTAATAATTATAATAAGCACATTTAAATATGAAATGATGGTCCAGTGTTTGGTCCAATAGTAGCTCACACTCCACCATATCATACATTAAAAAAACACCTGAATAGTAAAACTTGATTCCAACATTTGTTGAAGGATACAACACTGCTTCAAGCCCTTTCATGGACACTTCAAAATATCATTGTGTCTGAATACATATTTTATCCTTCATTACTGATTTTCTTACTGTAAACATTTTACAGGATAATTTTGTCATTGTATATGACACAGCCAACTAGCTTAATCAGTAACAGCTTAGGCCGTTAACTAAATGCCGGCATTCAATTAAATAGCTAAACATCAACCAGCCATTTCATTGAGTGCAACATTTAACCAGATGGCTGAACGTAGTGTAGTCATTTAGTTAAATTAGATATTGGTGATTGTTTAGGTCAGATTAGGTTAGAATCACTTGCCTGAGTCTTGGTCAGTCATTTCCAACAAGCTAACTTTCAGTATGTCAAGTCATTAAATGTTGAGTGAATTAACTATTGGCCTAGTGATTTAAATGGATGCCGGTGTTTAATGGATGGCTGAGGCGTCCAATTGACTGACTAATTTAACTTGATGGCTGTGACATATATATTATTTGCCTACAATTTCATATATATGTTGAATAATAGTTTTGTATTTCAATAATGATTGCCCTGTTGTTTAAGTGATTACAAGTGTGACTGTCAAGTAAAAGGCAAGATGCAGAGATCAGTCTTATAAAAACTATCAAATAGACCTAACATCAATATATAGTAAAAAATTCTGTTTTCCTTGCCACATAATATAAGACACTCAAGTGACTTGTATTTTTCACGAATTTTTGTTGTGATATGTTCAAAAATTGTAACTAAACTAATTGGAAATGATATTCATGTCCTGAAATAAGTCATTGACATAACTAATAACTTTCCTAGTGTACATTGATAATTCTAGGATGTTTCTATAATGTTTAATAGACATGCATGCATTAAACAAGAAATTAATATGAATGAACAGATGAATTAATGAATTGATGCATGAATGAATCAATATGTAAATTGAATTTCCTTTTAATTATTATAATGTGTTCTATTAGACCTATGTTAAAACATTTGACTTATTATATAGTACTACTTGTTTACATACATTTAATATTTTTATATTCAAAACAGTAACTATTTAGAATTTGAAATTTTTTTTTAATCAATTTTAGTACTCTTTGTTTGTTTTTCATATAGACGAATGATAAAAAGAGAACTTTGGATCCATTTCTTGACCATATTCATCTGGTCACAAAGTAGGCCTGAAGAGGGCATGTTATGGTAACCAAACAGCTCATAACTATATTCATCACTCACCTGGTATTAATTAATATATTTATCTGTACGCATTTTTCTACATGAAAACATAACCAAATACTTCATCATCATAAATATTTATACTATTTCTACTTATTAATACTACTACTTATTACTTCTACTGATATAACTGGTGAAACATCTATGTACATGTTGTTAGTACATGTGTACTACACTCTTCTGCCTACTACCCCTTCGGGGATTCCAGGCGTGAAGTTACGTTTTATACTTATATAATTCTGTACTACTCCATTATGTGAGTTTAAACAATGTTCCTATTTAATTCTATGTAGCAACCTATAACTCTTCTCAGTCAAGATCAGTTGATAAAGCCTTTTTCTCATACAGGGTTCTGATGACTACAGGCTCATAATAACTCTCATAGACATCTATGTCAGCATTATGAAAAATACAATGATGTATGGGTATAGACTCATCACCTACTCCATGGAACGTAAATGTAACTGGTGAAACATGGGAGTGTACTACATTCCTCTGCTCATTAGGCGTTATGTTACTTTCCAAATTTTGAAGAAAGACACATATATGGTGTGTATTAATTTTTTGGATCATAACAGGTATTAGTGTTTAATTTATAGTCAATTTTTGTTACACTGTAAAGTAATGCTTAATGTAATAGATAATATAGTATGAGTTCTGAAAAAAACTGTCTATTGTGGCTTTATATGGTATTATTGTTGTCATAACTTAGATGTGAAATAACTTTTTATGACCAATTAATTTTACAGTGCTAGTATTTTTTTCTCATGCAAATCGTAAATACGATTGAGTACCATTTATAGAATATTTGTGATGATAATAATAATAATAATGTTGAGTTTCTTGTAATTGACACACATTTATTTAAATTTTCTAAAATAAATAGATAAATTATATTATTTATTATTTAGTTCATAATATACAGCTTATATTTATGAATAAGTAATAACATGACATCTATTTTTAGTATTTGTACATAAAAAGGTAGGCAGTGGAGTGTAGATCGATCCCATAAATTCACCTGTGTTATGTCCCACCATAGAGTAGCATGGTGAGTCTATTATCAAATGATTGTAATTTGGAATTGAAATTTTTGAACTCTCTTTTCACATTGATTTTTCTCAAATCTATATTCACAAGCTGTCAATGTCAAGTTTTAAATAGCAGTTCTATTCTTCAAATCCTTCACCTACAATAGAACTACTAGACCATAACCTCCCATAATTATGCTGATATTCCATGCCAGGTGATTATTAAAGGACAGCAGAATCTCTTTTCAATTCTGTATTGTCAGAAATATAATATAATCACATTGGATAACATTGATTATAACACCATTAAAACAACTATTATTATTATAATGTTTAACAGATGATAACTTAAAAAGCATATTATATTTGTTTACACAAAATGTTGTATGAAAAATAAAACAAAAGCAAATATTCTGTATACAAAATCCTGCAATATGTACAGATTCTACACAGTGATATTTCTTTATTTATTTATCTAAGCCACAATAATACAGTAGATTAATAAACTGTGTTACTTAGATTTTATCTGTTTGTTTTATCATGTGACTTTATGTAGTGAGTATATTGTGTCAAGGTATTGTTGTGTTATACTAGAAATAAGTGTATTGGTATCACCAAAAATGTGATCCTAGTATATCACTTTTCTTTTTTTTATTGTTGTAACATTTCATTCGGTCATGTTTTCAGATTTTGGTAATGTTTTTAAAGTAAATCAGATATGATTATTCATATTTCAAAAGTTTGACATAGCATATATGCTGAAGAAGTTTAAAATATAAATATAACTACGTCATTCTCGTCTTTAGTGTGGTTTGTTGATGTTTTATTGGTTCTGGGGACATAATCAGTCTGTATACCTTTAGTTTTACATAAATGCTAAGCTAGCACTTAACTTCAACATTATCAGTTGCTTGTTCTTGCTAAAAAAAAAGTACCTAAGAAATGTGATTAGCTAGCCTAAACAACTTTTTAATATTCAATAATCATAAACAGTCTCCAGCTTAATTTTGCAAATGCTGTATAATTCTTGTGTATTTGTCATAGAGAAAGCCGCTACAAAGTAACATGATTGTAGGATGGATGTATTTTATAGACCTACTTGGTATGATGCCAAATTGCACTCCGATTTGCATTTTCCTTATAACCTACTAAATGGCCGTGATTTATAAGAAAACATGACAATCACCACATTATATGTCCAGTAACAGCTTTTAAGAATAATTAAATTAGTTGAATGTTATTGCAATTTGTCTCTTAAGTATAGAAAAGAAATTTGTCACACATTCATATAGTCAATGTAGTTAAAAAAGGACTGAAAACATGATTTAATATTTGAATGACATTTTAATATTTTTTCTCATACATCTATTCATGTATACAACCGTCGGAAGTCCACTGATGGACATAAACTTCCCCTAAGAGCCTTTTAAACTCAATGTTCTCCTGTTGTCTGTTTCGTTTCATTACATCACATGGTATGGCGATCTATGGCTTTGTCAAAACATGCCTGTCATTCGATAACTTATCTTCCCTTCCTTGTCATTGATTACTGGTTTTTTAAATTATGTAATCCTATTGTCATTATTGCTTGCTGATGTTGAAAACTATCATGGTGACCTTTATTCATCCACATATTTGGTTTCTGTCGTGTAGACTAATTCTAAGCATAGGTTTCATCATAGTACTTTGATGCATAAGGTCTGTAATGATAAACCATGCTTTACTATAATATGTTGAAGAAAATTTTATTATGCTCTAATGAATAGTAGCAAAGGCTTACAGTTTTACAATAGCCTACTGAAAGCTCATAAAGTTTTAAAGACACAAATTATCACATTCATTAAAACAAATATATAATTGTATATGTGAGTCCTGATTATTCAAATGTTTTCAGACTATTGATTAAACTGGATATTGTTACTTGTTTTGGATAGTGAACTGTTATTAGATTTTGTTATTCTTAGTTCCTTTTATGATTTTCTTTAATATACAAGTAACACGACATAAGAATGATACGCGCGCAAACAGCGTGTTTTCATGATGTGATGTTGATTTATGAGAATTGGTAATGTCAAAGTTACGGCCGGTGAAAGACCGACACGTTATGGACAGGAAATTCCCCATTCAACACGACTAACATACAAGTCCTGTACAAGAAAGTGGTTGGACATATATGGCCAAAATGATAAAATACATTCAATTTATTAATGATCGCAAACTATCCTTCTCATTGGTAATCGCCAATTTGACATTAAAACGATTGATAAACATACACCAATTTAATTGATAAACATAAACTAATTAATTGTTTATTAACATTAATTATTGTGGTCACATGTTTACCAATACATCAATGTTTCGACTGTCGTTGCCGGGCTATTGGCTGTGACATTGTTTCGGCGAGTTGTATCATTGCTTTTACATTAATCACCTCTGCGGACACTTCCTACAGCGGCGGGCGACGAGCCACATACGTTGATCCATTGTCCGTATCTAGTGCGTCTGTAGCATAAAAGGGCGGAGTAATGTTACCCACGACGGTTCCCCATTCAAACGTATAGAGTTACCCTTTGTGTTTCGGAACAGGTTTGGAATGTAACTCATTGTTTTACATTTACACCCGAGACATGTTTGAGTGACGATGTGTTTTCTGCTGTGCTATTTTTTTTGAGTTTTTTTGTTTTATTTTCGGCCCCCTCCACCCCCTTGGACAAAATGTGCATTGATGTTGATCTTTTTGATGATATTATCATTAGTTGAATGTTTGTGGACTAGAGATGTTAAAAAAGAAAGAACTGCCGTGGTACTCAAATCATCGCATCAGAATACAGGATAACTTTGCCAATTGGAGAAACCATTCGTGTCGGCAGCATTGGAACACTACCTGCGATTGTATGTACATATTTATAATTTTTATTGTATCTATTTTGTTAACAGTCGTAACTTAGTTGATACGGTAGTTTTAGAAATATTTTTCAAAATCTACAAGAAATTCCCTACTTCTAACATAACTCCCTATACCTACATATGCCATTCATTAGTATTACATTTATTGAGAGAATTTAGTCTGATTGACAAATTCGTCTGTGTTATCGCTTATAAAATGTGTAAAATTTATGGTTTAGATTATTTCAATGCTGACTCTTTCCGTTGTAAAGACAATGTTTTTCTCTAATTTATATTCTTGATAAAAACGTGTTCTTCTCGTGATATATATATATATATTTAGTGCCGTCATTGGATTTTATGGCAACTCGGATTAAACATACGATATAAATAAATCGCGTTTTGCCCGGTTGTTGTTTAATGTGTTTTCCCCTAATGCAGTATGTGGCATATCAACATGTTTAAAACAATTCGTATAAACGTAGCATTACGCCTGTAGTCCCCAAAGCGGTAGGCAGAGGAGTGTAGT
>DWEE01000785.1:0-15345 GCA_018245755.1 Parelbella macleannani | reverse complement strand
TTTCATTGTGTAATGAGGTAACAGTTAATTATGTTGTACAAACTTGTGCCGCTGAGTGCACACGCCACTTAAAACTTCTTTAAATAATATTATCAGGAAACGCATATTATATTAAAACAAATTCTTAAAGAATAACCTATAAATAAAATTCCATTCTAAATTTAAAATTCGTATTAGTGAAAAACGTGTTATCGAATATTTCGGACAAAAAACGATGAAATGCAATGCAATACTTAAGCAGTAGGTAATCCAATTAATTGGTAACATCACGATGAACGATCCATTACGAACTTCATTGAAATATGCTGGATTATTACAACTGCTGGACACGCGTGTAGTCTGAGAATGGGAAAGCTTTAGGCTGTAGTTTGCCACGCTTGCCAAGTACGCATAAACAGCAACGGTAACTAGCCGTAATAGGTAATCTTGATGATGTTCTGTTTTAGAGTGAAAACAATCTTCTGAAAATCACGCATGAGTGGTGTATTTTTGTAGTTTGATTTAAGAATGTACCCCTGCAATGCAAAAGTATACGCCATCATAAAAATAATTGTAAGTTCAATTTTGTCATAATAAATGTTTGCAAAGTGGTGCCAGAAATAATTAGGTATCTTAAAATATATTATGCAGCGTATATGCTGCATATATAGCAAACTTGTAATCACCTGATGTTAAGTGGTACGTGGCACATAAACTTCTATATCCAACATCTAGCAAAAGAAATGGAAGTCACTGTCTAAGATTTAAAATAAAATCTTACTACGCTTATGCAATTAATGGCAACAAATATATCTACAGTAGCTACCTAGACAGATCATATAGGAACAAAGAAATTTAGAGCGTTTTATTAAACATTAGACGATTGCATGTAGGAAGAATCGGTTGAACATTTTTCAAAATATCGTGAGAACGGTACCCGCTGAGCGGATATTTTTACCCTTCAGAGCGAAAAGTAAAAAATGAATCAACGATTACATTTTAAAACAGATGTCGGACGACAATAACTCGAGAGAGTTCGGAGAGTTGTCATTAAAAATTCATTTTCCCCCTTAAAATTTGATCCGAAGATGGCGGCAATAATTAAGAGTCATTTAAGTAAGAAAATGTGATTTACTTAATGTTAGAAATATCACTTAAAATATCTAAGTAACTTGGCTATTCAATAGAGCACTCAAACTTAGGAAATGATATAATGAAGAACAAAGGCAAGTGAGATTTTTTGGTTTTTGCCTAACCTCAACAATAAGGGAAAAATGTTAAACACTGGCCAGTATTAATAAAAAAAAAATGACAAAATTAATATAAATTTTATTTTAACAACGAAATAAGACACAAAGGTTAAGAACAACGTTATTAATCCAGTCTATGTAATTGCATTCAACTCAATATCGGATTGAAAATCCTGAGATAAGCTATAATTTTTTGATATATTTATTGACTAATGAACAACTTGTTTTCTCAGCGATTTACGTTTATCTCACTTTCTATTCTCAAATGCAACAGTTCAAGTATATATACTTACATAGATAAGCATTTGTAACATTGAGTAACAATTTGCTATAGTGTATCCTTTTATCTTTTAATGGTATTCAATAGAGATAGTACACTGCATTATACTTCATTTAGTTGATAATCGTAACAGTTGTTTATAGAAGCTAATATTATATTCCTTATTCAGCACACGCACGTACACACACGTTTACATGCATAAATCAGATTACCGAAACAATACGCTATTGAATTGTAGTATCAGTAACTAATACATTGATAATAGAAACAAATATCTCCATCCAGTCATTCATCATGTTTTGGAAATCCTCTGTCGGACACAGGCCTCGTCAAATCGATGCTACTCATGCTATTTAAGTTTATAATGACATTTATAAATTTAAAACACTATATCTACTTTCTCAAAACCCCAACCCTAGTACTATTACTATTTAACTTTAGTCAGTTCACAGATCGAATGTTAAGAATCAGATGTTAAGAAGAGTATATTGTCCATTTCATCTGACTCAGTAGGTAGTGAATGCATTAATCGTAAAATAGCCATTCCTTTGCTTGATATCCTGACAATTATAATAAAATCAATCCTGAATGCCTCCATCTCTACCAAAACTTTTCCTTGTGCATGCAAAAACGCGCAAATTACTCCGCTACATAAGAATTCCAAGCCTTCCTTACTTAAATATTACCGTCCAATATCCATACTGCCATTCCTATTAGAATTTTAGAGCGTCTTGTCCATCAACAACTGAACTCCTATGTGTCCAACAACGGCCTCTTAAATCTGCATCAATTCGGTTTCCGTCTCGGTCATAGTACGACTACTACGTTACTAATAGTTACTGATGACATCCTCATAGGAATGGATATCGTATCCTCACGGTGCTAACATTGCTGGAATTCAGTAACGCCATCAGCACTGTGGATTTTGATATCCTATCGGCTATTTTGCGCTCTTTTAACATATCTCCGAATGTAATTGACTGGTTTCACAGTTACTTGCGTGAGCGCCGGCTGTGTGTCAGATTTGAGGACTCCTTTTCAAATTAGTGTGTGAATACTGTTGGTACCTTTGGTAAGTCTGCCAAACGCCATAGATACTATTAACACCGACCTTAAGTTAATTCTTGATTTGACAAAATCATATGGCTTACAAATCAACGCAACGAAGACAAAAGTAATTATTGTAGGCAGCTCACGTCTTCTAGCCAAAATAAACTAACACCAATTACCACCTGTCACTATTAATGGTACCATAATTCCATACAGTGACTCGGTAAAAAATTTTGGCCTAACGATAGACCGCTCCTTAACATGGATGCCACAGCTCAAGGAAGTAAGCAGAAAATTTCTTGCTTCTTTAAGCTCCCTCGGTCGTCTTCGCAATCTGGCAATGGGCGCCTCCTATTGTACAATCTACAATTATGTTTTTTTGTCTGTATTTTACTTTTATGATACTTTGATGTACAATTAAGAATACTACTACTACTCTACTTGGGCCTGGACCTTCCGAATCTAATCGTATCCCACTGTCTTCTTTAGGTCGCCGGACCCCTGGTAGGAAGGCGCCCTCTGCTCCTTTTAGGGTAAGGCAACCGGTAAACCGAGAGTTGTCGCCACATAATGAAATAGATGAATATCTACATATAGAGTACAACCCCAGTAATATTCATCATCATCTTCATCCAACTCCTGTCCACTGCTTGGCATAAGCCTCTCCAATAGTACGTTCATGAGCTCAATCTTTAGCTCTCCAACCGCATAAAAAATATGTAAACTGTTAAATAAAATTTCGTACATAACATTACCCGAATCTGAATAGCATATCGCATAACTCGTGTGATGGGTATATTACTAAAACGTCCATCACATTGCCATTTCGTCACAAATCCGTGCTTGACACATTCTATCCTTACCTGACCTTAATTCGGCCGATCGAGTGCTCATAACTCTATTACCCCCTCATATTTTTACGTTGGTACATTGCACAAAAATCAAACCTATACTGAATGGTCATTTACATAAAGAAATTATAGAAATATTGCCCATTAAAATCTAATTACGTAGAGCGCAGTCAGCTTTTGGCTAGTTAACTTCTAGTACACATTTCCTATGAGCGTCTCCATGTTTTAATGCTGTTCTCAGTAACGTTTAAAATTTCTGCTGAATAATGATTATAAACAACAAAGGCAAGGAAATCTTTCAGAATATCTTATACAATCAAATTTGAATTTAGAATAAATAGAACGGAACTGTCGCTATCAGTTAGTCCTATTAATATAAATATTAATAACATAATTGTTTCTTTTAAATTGGTTCCAACACTGTAGAAATAGGGACTATTACTATCACTAGCTAGATAAAGATTTGGTCATATGAATCCATTTAGAAATAATAGGTATATGTTCCAGTAGACGTAGGCCACCAGCGGATTAGTACTTCTCAAGATTGAAATGGTCACAATTGCTTCACGTAGGAAATAGGTTCGCTGGCCATATCCTCCGACCCATATACAAATTCTACCACCCGGAGATACTGGAGACCTGAAGCGCACTCTTGCGAGCATGTGTACTTGGAAATACATACATACAAGTCATATATAATTTAAGCATACATATATGAACATCAGTTAGTTTGTATAATCAGTTTCTGTTTGACGCAAATCACTGTAAAAGGCAATGAATTACAAAAAATAGTCAAAACCATAATTCGTCGACCCTAGACAAAAGGGTATCCAAGAAAGCGGGTTCTTACACACTATACGGTACTCACAGACTCCGTGTGCCGCAGACCCTCAGGCCACGAATTGTATATACGGTGTATAGTAAATTGATGTCTACGCAAGGCAAAGGACATTTTAATCTGGTCCCCTGAGCCCCGCAACCATAGCTGCGTAAGGGATAAAATGAAAAGTCGATGGCAGTTCTTTCCACATGACAAATAGTGGTTGTTGAATCAATTGTGTACGTGCCTATGTCTCAATTGGAAAGCTCAAAGTATAATAAAAGAAGGGCCGATTGAAATATTTCAACATAAAATTTTCAAGCACAGCATCAGACTTAATAGGTTTTACACAGGATGTCGGACGTCAAATATTGTGTTTGTTTTAAATGGAAAAAACAATCATCACGCCTATATTTTACCGCAAACGTAGACAGAGGAGTATAGTATTACCATTTTTCATCAGTTACGTTATTAATCTTATCGAGTAAAGGGTGGGCCTATTATTTTGACTTTGAGTTACTTCTGAGACTTTCAAATTAGTAAATCTCTATAATACTTATTACAATTATACATATGTGTATATAATATGAACTATTTCTTACAATTAGAGATATCATTTCTCTTACTACTACTGTAATCCTCTCGACAGAAGCTCTCGCAACTGGCACGGAAACGGGACTGTTATTCTTGCGTATTTTATTATCTCTCTCGCAAAGAAAATGTGGAGTTTACGTGCACAACTATTTTACTCCCGGAAACTCGGTTAAAAGGAATTTTCTTGCAAAATTAAACACTGAAACAAGAACTTTGCATCTAAAATCTTAGCAACCGCTTTAACGGATTTTAGGTGATACTTTAATTCCTACATTTAAAGCATAATCAGCGGAAACAGCCTTTTGAGTTCCTTCTAACATTCCGGTGAAACGTGTTAAGAGAAACCAAATGGTTGCATCATTATTTTCAGCCACCTCAAAGTAATTGGACTGGTTGTTCAACTGGTAGGAATTCGCGAATCTCGATGTTGACCGATTGTTAATCGGTAATGAAAATTTTGCAGTTAGCAAATTTGGTGCAAATTCTCAAATTCTCGAAACGCTATATATGTAGTTCTTGTTATATCACAACTAGAAATTTCCATCACCATATTATTCACCGGCCCGGTGGGATGACGATCTGCGAAAGGCTGCAGGCGGATGCTGGATGCGACAAGCCGAAGACAGGGCGCGATGGCGCTCATTGGAGGAGGCCTGTGTCCAGCAATGGACTGAGATAGGCTGATGATGATGCTTGAAGTTGTTAAACGCTGCCAACTGTACTTGAGTATCCATCCAACTTCAACATAACTAGAAATAACTACTAAAACAGTTATTGCAGCTCGGACATGTTTACGAACATTTTAAAGGCGGCTATAGATTCAAAAGCATGTCACGCCTGATAGTGCTACTGAAGGCGTAAGTTTGCGAATCGTACTAAAAATGGCACAAAGTACATATTATAATTTTACACACGGTTGCAATGAGTACCTCTCTGATCGTCATAAGTTTCACACAACTTTTATTCCAGCAGGAGTAAATTGGATTCTATGAGTCTACATCGGCGTATCATAAATTATGTGAGATGTATGACCTTGTAGATCGAGACTGGTGTATGAGCTACGACATTCCTTGCCCGTCCTAAGAGGCGACTTGAAGCGTTAGTTTTACCTATTATCCCCTTTAGCCTACTCCCACTCCCACGGCTTTAACTCCCACTCTAGCCTAATGGCTAGAGAGGGAGTTAAAGCCGCTCTAGCCATTAGGCTAGAGGGGGAGTTAAAGCTGTTCAGCTAACAGTCTCCGGATGGACGACAATGGCTATAAATCGTCATGAATACCCGAGCCATTACACTTCTCCAGGGTGTACGGTCAGTGCACGGAGTGTACTCCAGGGTGAACGGAGAGCAACAGTGCCTGCCGTTGAAAACCCCGGAGTCCTCCCATTAGCGCTATGGAAAGCCACAGAGATGTAAAAGTGAAGATAGCTAACGTAAGCCACGTAACATGATCAAGACAAAACGTGAGAAGGCTGACAACCCGCATAGGATCAACTTAGTAGATTATAACTTCAAGCTTTTCATTTTGACAGAAGTCGCACCCAACAGTGAAATTATCAAATAATTGATAATGACAATAAGACGTAACCAAAAAACGTATTACATTCCAATATAAAACCATTGAATAGTGTACGTAGCGCCGAACTGAACAGTATAGAATAAAACTATTTTACTATTGTTTTGTTGTGGGTCGCGCGAAGGGCGTTGTACTATTTACAGTGTACCAATAAGATTTATAAAACACATTTCATTCTATTCATCTAAAGTGCACCTAATCATCATTTAATTCTGGAGTGGTTTTGCTAAATCTCTAAACGCCCCAGGATCCTAATCCCCACAATAGAACCCACTCTTAGTAATGTTTTCTAAATTCATATTAAAAGTATCCTATTAGTTTCTAAATACATGGGTACGTGTGTAGAAAATTTGACATATTGACTCGGAATAAATACGTCATCATACATTTATCCTGGGTGGTAATTGAACCAGCAACCCTCAACTCAGTAGTCGTGGTCATTACTCGTTGCATCAACAGCTCTACCACAAACAAGTGGCTCGAAACCATTATGATATAAATAGCCAAGACAATTTACACCGATACACACAATTTAATACCAGTACACACACAAGATGAATGGTATGAATTGGCAACCCTTGTAGATTAAGTTCCCGTGACTCGATTACAAGTAATCCCTGACCGTTACACCGTTTAAATTGGAACTCAGTATTGTTCGGTTATCCTTACAAAAGATGGAGAATATTTTGATTTCTCAACATTGTAATGTAGCTGTAGGTATGCATATCAATTATTAAGTATCAATTGACAATGACAAATATAGTCTGCTGAATAAAGTAATCTAGCAACTCATGTATTAAGATTTTTGTCGTTACTGTCATATTTATACACCTATGTATAAAAATGTAACTGTACATACATACATACGTATTTATATTTTGATAAATGTACATATAAAACGTATTTAGTTATAGAATATTTCATCTAAAATGTCTATACAGGGCATGGTTTTCGAAAAGCACGGCATTATTCCGCTGAATCGTAAAGCTAAATTGTTATCGTTTTAGCGTCACGTCACGGTCCTTACCTAATATATACAGAGCACCGAGTGGCAAATATCTTGTCTTGACAAACCTGACATGTCTCTTGTATATTCGTCAGGCTCCTCATACATATAATTAAGTTAAATTAAATGCCATTGGAAAAATGTGTTACCGCGGCCATTATTAAATACAGCCCTTAGCCCATGTCCCTTTGTCATAATTATGTATATTTCCTAAACATTTATTAAACTTACTAAATTGAATTTATTAATAATATTACTTATAACGTTATAAGTCAATTTTAAAACCGTTATTCATTATCTTTGGTATTACAATTAGAATGTTATTATTTTACATTCATTATTATCTCAATATTTCTTATCTCCGTCATACTTGTATTAAACTTTAAAGACGCAAATCACTATAATCGACTCTAAACTGTTACTTTTAGTACTGCTAGGAAAATGAGAATATGAATAAATATAAATAGAAAATGAGGAAAATGATGTATTAGACCTATTTTTCATAATGTTTTTCATCTCACTCCTTATAACTTTCTTGCAACCAATTCAAGTAGCAATTCTGTGTCTCCGAAACGGGCCTGTTTGTATGAAAGCAAGTGATGAATGTGGATGAAACGCGTCGGGTAGGATAGAATAAAGATACTTGACATTTTGTGCTCTCAGCCTACTGTTTTCGAAAAGTGCAGTGATCATATGATAATAATAACAATTCTGAGTATTCAAAAATTGAGAAAGTTTTTTAGCATATTTTATTACGATCCTGTAAGATAATTTATTTGGTTCCTATAACACGGAAAATTTAGAAACTAACCCTATGAATACCTGTCACACTAATATGTTTAGATCTCTCCGTGCATCTGGAGAAAACTACTCCACCACGCTACAACAATAAAATTGTTGGACAGGTTGGTTGGCAAAGGCTAAAAGCCTTTCTACTAGATTTAAGAAACGGATTAGGATGATATTTAATGTTTCCCATAGCAGATGAATGTCTGATAACAATCACTCATTTCCGCTCATCTATACAGGAACGGCCGCGCCCGAAGTCGCTTCAATTAACGGATTGTGTTCTTATGATTTTCGTAACTACTCGTATATAAAAGTCCGACCGATTTCGACCACACGGAGTGCTTTATCTGCGATTTCCTTGATATGCTCTCATATGATTTATGCAGTCAATCTTCAACGTGAAAATTCTCGCAAACTGCGAGTACCTATGTGACCTCACCGCATATGGACGAAATTTTAAATCTTTACGCTTGGCATCCAGCTAGAAACGCCTCTGAACTATAACAACGCACGGAACAATTAAACATGGCTCAGTGTGAAAACTTTGACCAATAGTACGAGTAACCGATCATAGATCCCATTTAAGGTCTACATTATCATATAGCGCCTTCGCTGACCATTTACAATTGTCAAAACATCCGCGCCCACGACTTTATCGTTCCGGTGTCCTTTTTATTGCTGTCATACCATTATCTGCCAATTTAACGCGACGTAAATGGCATACTGACGTAGAATTGTCGGTATCGTTTTCAATACAGTGGAGAACAGATATCGTTTGAAAGTAAGCTTACAGTAACCTGCCGCTTGTAACTAGTAATGCGTTGAAGCATTTGTGATATGATGCAACGCACGAATGTACAATTGAGAATATAGGCAGAGTCAGAATTGTCTCATACCGGAGTGCATGTAAGAAGAGATGAATGTAGAAGAAGCACGCCGTCTCTTAGAGTATATATGGAAAGATATATGGCCCTCAGTGCTCTCTGCCTACCCCGTAAAAAACCTGGTCTAACGGTATGATAAAAATGCAATATAATGCAACGGAGACGCTATTTACAGTAGCCTTTTTGCTTACTGTTCGAAAATAATCGGTAACTCACATCGGAAGCGATTTAACGCCTTCCGATAGACAGTTAAGCCACTTACACGCTCCATTCATTCTCGCCGCAGAATCGTGCTCAAGTAAACTTGAAGTCTTTTTGGTGATCAACTCGTGCCGTGTATTAACATGCTTATAAATTGCATCATGTCTAACATTATTATATATGACTTTTTAAAAAGGTTTAAGGAACCATGTAGCAATATGTGATTTCAATTAACAACTTAGATAAAATCATTTGCTCATTTCTTAAACCATCAATTGGATTTTCCTTTTTTTTATAGTAATAAAAAAACGTTCAGTATTACTTTTATATGCTTCACCTAACTTATTTTCATAGTCGTTTTTGTGCAGTTTTGTGGAAGGAATATTATATTTTAAACTTCCAAAATTATAATTTTAATTATATATTTATAAAGTGTATTTGCGTGTCAATTCTGATTAAAATTTAAATTAATGTCGTACTTTGATAATAAGTTTAAATACATAATTATGTGTACTTTTTTGTTTGTGTGAGGTTTTAATACAGAGTAACTTTTCAAATATTTAATGTGAATAATTTTAATACAATGATGATAATGATTAACATTTAAAATGTTTTATTGATTACAATTATGATTAACTTTTTATACAGACGTAAAATGTTGCATTAATTACGATTATTTATCAAGAGACGAATTTCCATATAAAATAAAAGTTTACAAATCTTACTTTGGAACGGCCACAAACTTTAAAAGTTCTGAGTGTCGTCGAAAAGTTGTTCTTCTGACGGGAGTGGTAAAGCGACCACTTAAAAAGTTTTATTTTTCCACTACGATTTTTCTGTGTGCCCCGAGGTGCATCCCGGATGCGACCGTATCCAACCGAGGGTTCGCGGCAACTGCTGTGCTTGACCATCCGCTGTCGACGTCGAAACAAGCATTTCTTCAGCAACCACAACGCATGCGCCAACACACTCCGCCTACAAAACTTTTGACGATAAATGCGCTGTTACATCGTCACTTGTTTCGTGATTTATTCAATAAATTGTTTAATAAGTTTATAATTAATCGCTATTTCGTATTTCTCGATTTCGACTGTATCGGTATCAATAATATAATGTGATTTATGAACGCTGGGCTTTTAATGTCAATAGGCTTTAGTCGCGTGTGACAAACAACATTTAAGTAGTGGCAAAATTTAAAAATAAAACGTAGTTAACATTATTGTAAAGTACAGGACATTTTGTTAAAGAATTTAATGAATCTTAATAAAATTACATTATTTTCAACAAATGAAAATGCAGATTTGTGAACTAAATTGTGATAATCCAAATATATTTATTAAGCTGTCTTTCTTTGTGTTTTCGATTATCATTTTAAAAACTTGAACAGAGAAATTCCCTAGATAACGATTCGAATCGACAGAAATAAGCGTCTCCTTCAGAGTAAAGGAAAATTGAAAATTAACCAAATAGGTATACCTGCATTGAGTAAGTACTCTACAGTTAAAACAGTTATTCACGTCATTATCGTCACGTCACGTCAACTCTTCTCAGAAGAGACAATCACCATTTAATGCGGCTTGAGAAACTTGGCACGCTTTAGAGAACATTATGAAGTGCTAATCTAATATGCTCGAACGCTATACACTCACGATGTTTTCCTTTAACGTTTCATCATCATCAGCCTATCTCAGTCCACTGCTGGACATAGTCCTCCTCATAGTCATGAGCGCCAATGCGCCCTGTCCTCGGCTTGTCGAAACCAGCATCTGCCTGCAGCCTTTCGCAAGTCGTCATCCCGCCGAAGGGCGTCCTACACTACGTTTGCCGAACCGCGGCCTCCACTCCAGAATACGCCTACTCCGCCAGTTGCCGATTCTTCGGCAGATATGCCCGGCCCATTGCCACGCAACGTTCAACGTTAACATGAACGTTACGCCAAGTGATATTTAATTACTCGGTTAGTCGGGTGTAATGGACAACAAATACAAAAATGTAGCTGGCTTTTAAAAAGTAACACTTCAATCGACCAATTTAGCATCTGCTGTTATTTCTGCAAAAGAACAGCAGTAGCATTGTACCTGTTCCTCAGTCACAACTGGCTCCTGCTCATCTACACATATTCGAACTTTCAATACATTTGTCACCGGCTGTCTGTAAGATTTAGGTAGATCTGATAGCGTTAATCAGTCCAATTAATATAAGTTGTCAGTGAAATTGCTAGTTAAAATAAATTACAACGTTGACAATAACTTAAAAGAAAGCGAAAATGAAAGTGTACTAGTTCTACCCCACAGCAGTTCATTAAATATCGCTCCAAACACAATTCGTAGACCATTACCACCACTATTACCACTATTTGCACCACTATTACTAATAGCAATGATCCCGCTAGTCCCTGAACAGATTGCAAAAAAAAGAAACAAGATAAAAAGTAAAAAAACGGCTGCATTATCTTCAAACATATGTATGTTTTGTCATCGTTCATTTCACCCGCAACTCGCTCTAAAGCAATATAATCTTAGGGGAGTATTAAACGTCTACGCAGTATTATACGCGACGACGCCGGTCCCCTAAAATCGCGTTGACATTGTTTTTTTACGATGACACACACACATAAGCCGGCTTTACCGGGATCACTCTGAGGTAGGGACATCGTGATAACCGTCAGACGTTATGTGACGGTCTTTATTTGGCAAAAAACTGCGCAATAATTCCTAAGTAGCGGCATCGTTGTGGTTATTTTACGCAATTCTTTAAAACATACTCCTTTTTATTCGGTATATACCAAATGTTTCATTGACATTAGTTACATTACGACGCTTTAAAAGTCCAAATTTATTAGTTTATTTGGGATACAATTATTCATCCAGTTAGTACAAGTTATCAGTATCTAACAATCAGTTGTTTTAAGGTATATTTTGAATATTATATCCACTTTGAAAAAAATTGGTAAATTATTTCAACTAATTTAAAATTTTATTACAATAATATTATTTTAGATAAATGGTAGCGCTTTAAGAATTACAAGTTCTTCTTCTGTTAATACAGGCCTATAAAAACAATATTTTATTGTTGAAAATCACGCCGCAGCAAATGTAAATGGTATAAAAATTAAACAGTACAATAAATAATAAACATTTCAGTTTCTGATCAACACAATAATATCCCAAAGAAGAGAACCGATAACAGTTTCACGAATGGAATATATTCAGTTTAACTAAAGTGACTGAACCAGAACTCATAATAAAACCACATTTGATTATAATGATGTTGCTTCGATACCGATATATTAAATAGAAACCGGTATCCATACATACATATATGACATTCAGTATTTTTCTCCTTCAATAATATGAATGACACGGATAATGTTGAGATAAATATACATATGTATATATATCATTGCAAACTTCAAAGTCAAAATCACTAAAATGTTCATAGGACTAAAAAACACAGCTTAGCTACAGTATCTCTTAAAAAATGAAACTCAGCATTAAATATTTTTTTGATCGTAACATGAACTCACAGAGAACTTTTCCCGTTTGTCATATTTACATTTTTATAGGATTATTAGTTTACCGCAGTTTAAAGTACTCGGAAAGTTGTGATGTCATACTTGTGGACAAAACAGACACTATGGGATTATCTTTCTATCTGGTCCGAAGAATTTATATATTCATTGGACAATCAAGTCCAACTTGGATAACGAATTCGGCTTTACTATAGCGGGGGATGCCATCAATAGATGCAATTTTATATTTATCAGGAAAATTAAGTAACACAAAAAATTCCTGGTTGCGTTCGGAAAGCGATTACATACTTTTTTATTAAGATTCCTTAGCGGCTAAAATAGAAGATGCGCCCGAAATATATTTGGCCAGCTGTCATATTATTCAGGCATCGCAACTACGTAACGTAGGTACATGTATGCGAAAGGCTGCGGGCAGAAGCTGGATGCAACAAAGGTGATATGGCGCTCATTAGCGGATATATATACATATGTTTGTTTGTCCTGCTAACTGACGGACTGACTAAGTACGTAAAGTAATTTTAAATTACTGGTGGCTTCAGGGCGTCTTTTTTATAAAGTCCTTAATTTGATTCTATATGCAATTGATTTATATGAACAAAGAAATATTCAAGAGTAGAAAAGGAATATTCAATCAGTTGTATGTATTATAAATAGATGCGTAGATTTGTCAATAGTGTGCCGACCGTCCTCATCTCGGATTAGCCGAGGTCCCCCAGCGCGACCCGACACAAACCAGATAAAAACGTCACGTGTTGTCACTAGCTTTGTTTAGTTTAATATTTTGAATAATTTTATATATCATCCTGATTATATTTTTATTATGTTCGTTGAAGAAAAACTTGATTTTTTACATCTGGTCCTAGGCCAATTGAAATAGTAATTTTAACATTAGTATTAGTAATAGTAGTATAATAGTAATTTTAACAGTATTAGTATTATAATAGTAATTTTAACATTAAAAGACGTAAAGCCGGCTGAATGTGTTATCGGGAAAAGCCCAAGTGTTGGGGCATGGCTAGGAAGAAGTCTATGACTAGCTGGGGAACAAGAGAGGTGGATGTAACGATGATGTTAATTATTTAACATCATAAAGCTATATTCCACAACATGACAATATAATTATCATTTACAAATAATGATACGAAAATGCATTAATATTAATGCTTTTTGGATTGAAAACCGCTGACAATGTCATTATGCGAATAGATTACCATTATACATTGCGCAATGACTCTAATTTGCAGAAAACCGCAATGTTGATTTCCAATTCCCAATTATCTAATCTCATTATTGTAGCCACATATATACATACATGATGAAACAAAACCATCCATAATAAAATACATCAACTGATGGTACGATTCATTCATTGAGACTACTGTATTATAATCACTACAATCTAACAATGAACTATCAAATACCGTAAGAACTTGGATGTTGAAACGACCTAAAAACTCAAACTAGTAGAGAATCGTATGGCAGAGAGGTTGTTTTTAAACAAACAGCTTCTCCAAATCAAATGTACCTTTTAGTGAGATGTAGCACCAATTTACCAGTGAGACACCGCCAGTATAACCCATAACAATGTTTCCTTGCCTTCACATACATATGTAGTTGTGCTGGTAGCGAGCAAGATCACCTATAAGCCGAGAGGCTGCCAGAAGAATTAAACGAATAACTATCGCCATAGGATTCACTGACGGAGCCACTACCCAAGACACGCCCTATAATCAAGTAGAACGTTTCAAACTAGAAGAAACTCTAAGAATCTACGGGTCACCTTTGCTTCTTCAGAACTACTTCTCATTCTACTTATCCTGTCCATTATGAATAATTAATAGGACTGGTTGGAGCAGACCACACAACATGACCGCAGCTAGACATGCACTTAGCTATGCTTGTATTTACATGTAACACTACTCGCTATGTTTAAATATTTCGTGATGACCAGTATACCGCAAACCACATCGGGAACTGTATATAATTATGATATAATAAGCTAACATTCATTATCAAGTTACGAAAAGGAGGAAGGAACGTATAAGAAGCCCGTCAGGCTCGTTAGGTCAGGCACTTGGTGGTATCTGCTTGCCCCGTAAGCGAACTGGCGTGACGGAATAATATGCATAATAAAATTCACTGTAAAATATTTCCATTACAAAAATGAGAAGTGGTCAGCGTGAACAAATTATACCCATATAAGGTAGTTACAAAAATGTTAAAAAAAACACGAAAAAACCGTAACATCACGCCTGGAACTCCCGAAGGAGCATTCAAAGAAGTGTAGTACACTCCTACGTTTCATCAGTTACGTTTACGTCCCATCACGGAATACGTGGTGAACCTACTGCCATACACCGGACACAGAACCAGACTCCGAGTCACTACTAGAAATTTTAAATTAGAATAATTTAATTGCAAAGGTATATTTTAATCAATAACTATGTCCAATTGTAATAGAAAATATAAGTATAAACATGTACAACCATTCAACAGGTCCGATGATAGTGCCATGCCGGGTATTATGACAAAATA
>DWEE01000784.1:0-15352 GCA_018245755.1 Parelbella macleannani | reverse complement strand
GATGATGGAGAGAGAAGTGCATTCCGCGCGCGTGCCAAGTCGATTTCTGCGTGTTGTATTCAAACGCGTCCACTCCGCACGGCGTCGCGCAGCCGCGCGGTGAGGGCGGCGAGAGCGGCCGCGCGCGCCCGCCGCGAGTCGCGCGCGTGCCTCAGCCGCGACCGCCTCGCCTCCTTCAGCGCGGTCGCCGCCGCCAGGCACGCGCGTCTTGCCGCCTCCTGCGCCTCCACCTCTTGACGCACCAGCGCCGATTCCCAGGAACTGAGCGCGTTGGATATTGCTGCACGCTGAGGACACGTACATAATCATTATGTGCCAATCATCCTTGAGTTATAATTATCTGTATTCTTTTCGAAACACTCCACATGATGCAATAGCTTATTGTCGAAAAATTATTCTTGAATATTTTCCGTTGTCTCTTTCTGTTCTTGAATTTGAAATGCAGATGCTGAGGAAGTCCAAGGCCAAATCTTGACCAAATTTGTCAGAGACTAGTGGATAGGAGAGCCAGAAGTCTCCAAAACTGGGATGCATGTGTGAAGAAAGCGATGAATGTAGAACAAGCACGTCAGGTCAGAAAAGATAGAAATGTTTTGGACTCAGTGCTATTTTTCCATCTTTTATGTGTTTTGGCATGATGATATAAAAATCATAAACAATAATTTTAAAAGGCATCTACACAAGCATCTACACATTACACAGATCTACGCATCTACACATTAGCTTCTATCAACTTCTTTAGAACATTTTTGATATATATCTAACACCTGAGCAGCATCCTTTAACAAGGCGTTCTTTCTCTGCATAGCATGCTCAGCTCGCCTGTTAGCGTACACCAGCTCCGCCTTCTTCCTCATCTCCTCGCTGGCCACCAGCCGCCCGCGACGGTCCGCTGCTAACAAAGCTCGAGCGTCTTCGTCTATCGCCTTGGTCACTAGTTCTGTAGTCTGGGGTAGTTTAAAAGCATAATTTTCACTTTAAATGTTCTTTTCACCACATAAAGAAATTTGATCACTGTTTTAAAATCGGATAACATTCAACACTTATTTAGGAAAGACATGAAATTCATGACAAAAATACAAAACGTTTAAGGACATTTTTTTAGAACAATCGAAAAGGTTAAGGATTACAATAACTTGAAGATATTTTCGAACCTTCTGGTCGTCCCTAAACGCCAACAAGTCAGCAGTCCGCTTCTCCTTATGTCTGATGCAGCTGATCAATTGTCCCCTTTTAATGCCCTCGTCTAGATCTCTCTCCAGACGTTTATACTCCAGCCAAGAGCGCTCCTGATCTCTCTTTTCTTGTAAGTATTTTTTATATTGCTCTGAGGTTTCAGCTTCGACCTGCCAAAAACGCAGAAAACATGTTTATGTGGCATCAATCGTATACTAGATAGTTGTCATTACACATGTTATGATATGTTTTGTCATTACAGCGACATGGATTATGTCATGTTGTCGTGACATAGTCCAGGTCGCTGTCGCCGGACACGGCGAAGAGGATTTCATTATTTTATTAAGTTGTCATTAGCCGGTAGGATTCTCTGTAGACCTACCTCAATATTTACTCTACAATTCTATTTCGTAGATGAAGAGCAATGATAGTCCATTAGAGCAAAATAAACAAAATAAGTTAAGCGGTCTGGAGTTTAAATATTAACAAGGGTTTTCGCGACACATTGAGGACAAGTTTATGTGGCCATAACCATGTCGCAAATGGCTTTGAAAGATACAATATTCTCAAGTTACATATTGATATAGTAATAAGCATTCCAAAACGCAAAAATTAAAACAATTTCTACTAAGTTCTACTATTAAGGTTTGCTCACCAGCTGTCTCTCTTCTTTCTCCTTCATCCACATCTTCTGGAACTGTTCAGAGAGTTTCTCTCTTTCGTCATCTTCTTCTCGCTTTCTGGCGAGTGCAGCCAGAAGCTTCCAATCGTGTTCGGGGATCGAATCCAGGATGTCGCCGCCGTAAGCATCGTAGTCCAATGTCCTGATAAGTTGTGACACAGAACTTGATACTGGAATAAGATTTTGTACTTTTAATAAACTTAAATATGTGTACACCCTTTTTAAATATGGAACAAAAGTTAGTGATGGACAAAAAAATTGAATGAGATCGTAGTCGGAAGAAATCTTTAGTCTTTATCTAGGCCAAAAAATAAGCATAATAATATATCTGTATACGTAGAAAGAGACAGTATTATTGGTTGCGGTGCAAAATTTCTGCGTTATTGTTTGTATTTTGTTAGGCAAAAACATTTTGTTTCAAAAAGCGCCTGTTGATAATTATGAGCAATATGCCACAGTTACATTAGACTATTATTTTATTCCTGGCACATAACATTTATCGAAGGCCCTTAGTATGCTTTGGAGGTTTATGATATGGAGCGTCCCGTTAAGAACTATACACGACGTTAATAAATACACACACGCGATCATTTGATCCTAAACGAGGCACGAGACTGCATTATGGTAACTAATGTGATGGTATTCTGAACAATATAGTAGATTACGAAATTGAATACTAGATGACGTGTATAAATAAATGGATATCTTTAAATAGTGCTGCTAAATAAATTAATTTATCGTGGAACATTAAAAAACAATCCACGAAACTTAACCAAAAACGCTCCACTTTCTAGAAAAACAGAATTTTGAATTGAAAGTTTTGCTGTTATATTTGGATCGGTCTAGTTGAAAAATTCATCTGAATGTTACTATTATTTTTATCGAATATATTTAATAGCTTTAGCATTTTGCTAACCGTACAGCGATTGTGTTACAGAAACTCTACTAAGAGTAAGCGTTAAGATACGTTGTAATATAAGATTAAACTTTGAAATACGATTAGAAAGTTTTTGATACTAACTGTTAGACAGTCTTCCGACGGGCGAGGATTTTCTTGGCGAAGCGCATCTCGACCTCCTCGGCGACTCTGTTATAGTTTTGTAACAAAACACCATTATGTCTCTTCCTTGTTACCGTTACAAGACAAGCGTAACAACGCGGCCGTGTGGGAAACTAGTCACTATTGTTTATTGTTACGTTGTCACTGCGTATTGTTATTATATTTTGTTATGCACGCTCTGATTTGCTTTCGACGCTTATGTTATTGCTTACAGAGAGATATTATTATTATTTTATGTGCGCTTAGAAACTGTTACTCTTAAAATAAAAATTTTGCTTAGCAAAACGAACACTACACAATAATTTTTAAATCTTGTAAACTTAAATAGATGGCGCCAATTTCATTTTCACATAGACGAATACAACGTGTAAATAGACTTTTGTAACAGATGCTATTGTAATTTTTGTTGCGTATGACAATCCAATATATAAATATAACAAAACACATAAAACTGTTTTCTTTAATTTAAATTTGTTTTACTTTTATTAGCATTTTATAACTTGTAAAACTTGACGAATTTACAATTACGTAAAATACTAGAAATATATGTATCACACCAGTTTTTAAATTCACAAACACAGTCACTATAACATTATATTCGAGATATTAAACTTTTCAGTAGAAGTATTGTCTTCATTCTGTTGTTTTGATCGGATTCCGTTGCCATGATGATATTGATGTAACGTGAATGTCTGATATGTGTTTGAATACTTTAATGGAGTCGTGAATGGATACTCCTTTTTGTTTTCTTCTTTTATAGCGTCATGTCGATTGTCATAAAGCCCTCAAATCACTTGGCTAAGAATGTTCAAATAATTAAATTCAACATTGTCCCACTTTCTCGTTGTAAGTAAATTAATAACAAATACGGAAATTGTTTATCACTTCGAATGAGTCATATTTATGAGTAGGTATATTTTTCATTGTTAACATTTTTTCAGACATTTAAAGGTTATATGCATATATATGCATATAACTACATTTACAGACTATGTGTTAGTCAAGCCACAGCTATGTACAAATGTAGGTAGTTATAGGTACATAATATATCACTACATTTATAAACTAGATAAGTCATTCAGGCCTTGGTTTATATATTTTATTTGATGTGCACGATTTCGTTTTATTGCGACATATTTCTCAACCCAAAGTAAAAACGAGTTTTTACAATTACGTCTTGTCAGTAATAATATAAATCTACAGAACACTATAATCGTTGAAGCCTGCAGAACCAATACAAAGTTTTTGAAAAGTGACATATCAAATTCCATGTATGTCGCAACATCATTATAGAATTTTTGATAATTTTTTTTGTTTGGGTTATATGTACTTACTCTTTACATTATTATTATTATTTTTGCCTGCCTCGTTGGTCGAGTAGTTGTAAACGCCACTGCCGATCGGGAGGTCCTGGGTTCAAACCCTGGGTCGGGTGCTATTGGACTTTTTAAATTTAGAATTTCTAGTAGTGACTAGGAGTCTGGACGTGTGCCCAATATATGGCAATAGGCTCACCACCTATTCCATTGAGGGACTTAAATGTAACTGGTGAAACGTGGGGTTGTACTACACTCCTCTGCCTAACGTTACGTTATTTATTATTAAATACATAATACCATTCACATATTCAAAATGTATCTGGTAGCTTGGTTCGCGCTTGTGACTAATCTCTGTGTGTGACTGATCTAATAAACTTAAGTTAGTATTATTATTACTACTGCGATGTCACGGACGTAGTAAACAAAATGTCCATTTAAATTTAACTAAACAACAAAACATAATGGCCATAGCGGTTCTTCATAATCGAGCATGAATATCAGGAGATTCTTTATCAACGTTATCAGTGAAGGGATATCGCGACTCGCGATACGACAGTCAAGAGCGTGCCGCGAACACATGGTGACGTACCGCCATGGACAACACAAATAAGCCGAAAGCTGTCCTCAGAAGACCTGAGGTCCTCAAAAAGCTTAACGCTGAAAGCCTGCAGCTGTTAGAACGGGGTCTGTTAGGAGATCTACCGGACAAATTGAAACCACGAACGTTCACAAACGTTAAAGTTCCAGTTCGAGCAGAATTAAGAAAAGATTTGGTTGTTGCGAAACCTTCCAGCATACTGTCTTCTTGCTTACCAATCATACCAGATTCCCCACCACCTGACGATAGATTAACGCCCTCCGATGACGAAAACGTTTCGCCCTTAAAGAAGTCCTTCAGCTTCCGCGAACGATTCTCGAGACTGAGCCTCTTTGGAAAGGAGAAAAACGAGAAGATCGAAAAGAAATGGGACACCATAGAGGAAGACGAACGAATAACACGCGTGCCTTCTCCCGCGCTATCGAATGACGAAACGAAGCAAGAACACGAGCAAAAATCTAGCAAGCGGCACTGGTTCTTTCGAAACAGAGAACTGGTTGAGAGACGACAGAAACATAGTCCTATTTACACGCGAAGTAAAAGCTTTGAATTCCTACCCCAAGCTACAGAAGAAGATAATAAAAAGAAACGGACGCTGACTAAAAACAGTTCATACGCTTTTGGGAGTGACGATACAAAGGGGGAGGCCTGGTCTTCCAATGAAAGTCTTGATTACATATCTAACGTATACTACGATCATGACGAGACGGTGTTCCTAAAAAGCATCAAGGAAATCCCGACTTATGAATCGAATAATAATTCTAGCATATCCACAGTGACCTCGACGTCTAGTGGATTGGTTATGAATATGCTAAAGACGAAATCTATCCAAGAGTTGCTCGACGAATTCGACAAAGCTGCCGATATGTTGAGTGAGAACTATTTGAGTGATTGTGAAACTTACACGAAAACTACCACCGCCAACCAGTTAGCTGTGAAGGAGAAACGGAAGAGTTCTTCTTTTAGCAATATACCGTCGCCAAAGGTGGTGCAAGTGTCAAAAGCGAACAAAATAAATAGAGATTTTAAGACAGAGTTAGCTAAAATTTTAGAAGTGAAACGTGAAAGTAGTGCAGCGAGGAATGCAAGACGTGGTTCAGTTACGGATTGGTTTGTGTTAGACGACAAGGCCATGTCGGCAACTTCCGCTACAGACGAGAACAGATACAGACGAGCACAGAAGCCCAAGAAGCTGGTGCGAAGAATGAGCTCGACGAAATACGTAAGTACGTTATCGCTACTGTTGCGTTGTAATGTTCGAAGACATTATGTTATCGGCAGGACTCATTCACGCTTATTCGATTACCAACACTACCTTATCAATATTTAATATGTAGTATTTGTATGTATGTATGTATATACCTATGAGTAATGCCAGCTTTCCAAACAGATTTTTAGCCAAAATGAGATAAATAGTGTTTTCGAACGCGAAGGCCTATCTTCGTCATGATTCATTTGTGGTCGCGGGAGTTAATGAAATGAGTTCGAGTAGGTTTGAAACCAATCAGATTTCTCAAAAACAAACGCAAACAAAGTGGTTTAGTATATCGACATGTATGTACATAGTTTACAGTGACCAATTATCGCCATACAGTCCGTTTGTTTGCTGGCCTATGCACAATATCTGACGTTTTATATCCAGAGTACTCTTTTTGGATGAATTCATGCTCATTAAATACTGTATCGTATTCTCACTCCAAAATCTATTGCGACCTAAGTTTGAATGACAAATGTACTTTTTCAAAACAAATCTCTCAATAAGGTACCTGAACAGTTTATTGTATGACCGGAGTACCAGGAGACACTTCGTGATTCAGGCGAAAGCATCTGTTTTAGGTTATCTCTTGAACGTAGAAAGAGATTGTTATTTTTAGCTCCCAAGCGTTAACTCAACCAATAATTTTGTATTCTTATACAATACTAGCTAACACTACTTATGATTTTGATCATTATTGAACTAATTAATCGTTAGTGAGATCAGTCTATATTTTGATACAGATGAAAATGTCCAAAAATTTGACAGATTCGTCAAATATAATTTTACTGTCAGCAAAGATGTGAACCGCAGAGGTGCAATCGTTTTCGTAAGACTAAGTATTTAGCAAAATATTGAATTACTTTTATGTTTTTATGCTTTACTTTATATAAACATTGTTTGTTTCACGCGACTTAGTTCGCGTCAAAATCTAAATAATGTCCAGACGATAAATTTATCTTTCTTGTTTTATTATTATAGGCGTTGACGAAAAAGAAGTCACATAGCCTATTTTCTCTCTTTGGATTTACACTACCTCGGCACCAATGTTCAACAACGTTAGCTTAGCTTTTTAAAGGATGAAAAAACAACACACAGGTAGTTACATTAACATTTATAATAATAAAAATAACAATAACAAATTAACATCCCAGAACAGTTACACTTATACTAATGTTTTGATTGGATCTCACTGACATTTACAATATAATGAAAGCCTTGCCTAAATGTGTGGTAGGTCGAAATTTGATAGCCAAATGGTCCTAACTAAGTAATCGCCCAATATTAATTAGTAACTAGTTCGGGGTTAGTGGCAAGCGAAAGGGTTGTCCGAGCACCAGCGTGGCCACAATGGAGCAGCGCGTATACCCCGAGCGAGCAGCCGCGACCTCTGCGTGTCTAGCCGCAACCAAACATTCCGCTCTGCATCATCATTATCTGACCACAGGCGTTCAGCCAACGCCGCCGCTCGCGGCCACAACCGCGTGTCCAATCCCCCTTCATCCACCTGCTCCGACCACTGACACACCTCACCCCCTTCTACTTGCCAATTCTTCCCTCTCCACGGTCGGTGCTTGTGAATTCTCTGCCACGTCCGATACGGGGCGCAGTGTCCATCAGAGATATCCCGCCACGACCCGAAGCCGCAGTCGAGATACCAGGCGTCAACGTGTGATATGATCGTGCGATAGCTGCTGTATGTGTTCGCTAGCGACTCCGCTGTACCCCTCCACACTTGTATTCCTAACCGTTTTTTGTCCAGCTTCTTAAACAATCGATGCCGGGTTAATTTCGATGACCACATAACAGTTAATTCTGGTAACTTTCCCCCGTTGGCCGCGTCCAGTGCCAACATCGCTCGCTGTGTGAAATTGTACCAGAGTTCCATATAATTCGCGCCCTTCAAATTCTGAGTCCAGCAGCGCTCGAATACTTCGTCGCCACCGATGTGAAATATATCATCGACACCGGTGAGTTGGATAATTTCACTGTACATCCGTTCTAACAGTTCATATACGTAAGGATTATTTGGATTGAGCTGTCCACAAGGTGGTTGACCGCACAAGTCTTTCCAAGGTTCCTGTTCGACGCAATACGCGAGGTCGCCGAGTCCAGCCGAAGGGCCCCACGACCAAGCGTGTCCAACGTGTGCAGGAGCGTCAATTTCTATCAGTATACGAATGCCTCGTAGTCTTGCTCTACGCACGATGGCTCGGATGTCATCAATTTCGTATACAGCGTCCGGCCCGTAGGCACCATACTGAAGTAGTTTCGGGGCGCTTTGCAACCTCAGTGGAAACGAATCTGAATCAGTAACGTGCCAATGCAATGTATTCATCTTGCAAGCGGCCATCGCGTCTATTGTACGGATGAGATCAGGCACTGGAAAGTAATTGCGTGCCGTATCCAGCAGTAGACCGCGGTATTGGAATCGTGGAGCGTCTTCTACAACGGCGGCTTCAATTGCCAACAGAGAGTTGGCGTAAGGATCCAGCCAAATCAACTGGGATAGGGTTTCGAGTCCGTGCCGAGCGCCGCAGAACGAATTGGCAGTGATATTTGCTGTTAGAATGCGGCTGGTGGGTCTGAGGTAAAGTTTATAACTTTCGTCAGTATGACGGCGTAGTCGGACATCTTCGCTGCCATTTACGGCGACAGATATCAGAATTTCGCGTGGCTCACCAACGTGAACCGATCTTCTGCCACGAGTAGATCTTTCAAGGGATTGTAATTCATCACGCATCAGCGCGAAGGCATCGTTGAGATGATCGGTGACGTCTTGAGAGGGGGAAGCTATGACCCTTAAAGACAAACTTTTGGCTAGCACGATCACAGCGGAAGCCGCCACGCTTACGATGCCCGTCGGTTGAGGCCATAGCTGGGAAGGAGCGCATAGCATGTTGCAAGTAGGCAGGGATTGGTATATAGAGGACTTCGACGCAACCAGCCTCACGCAGCGACCGCCTCTGCAAATCCATGTCCAACGTGGGTCAATATCCCTGAAATAAAAAAAACTAATAAGCGCTTTAAAATGCTATGCAAAACTTTCGTTTCATATCATGAAACTATCGTGTGATTTCTCACTTTGAATAGGTGGTGGGACGTATATATAACTGGTGAAACTTAGGAGGGCACTACATTCCTCTTCCTAACACTTTGGGGATTATAGGCTACATGTAAAATTTTGTTTGATATTTATACCAAAACGTTTTCTTCTTTAATTGCTATAATTTACATTCGTTTTGTTCATTTTTGTATGTCCCATTTTGTGTAGTATTTTTGCAATTCTTACAAAGTTACCTGAATGTGCCCTTTGGAAATCCTTTTGCTTTAACTCGTGTGCGTCGGTTTATGGACGGGCCAGGGTTTCGTCCAGTAACTAGCTGAAATGTAGGGTAGACGTCATTTTGCAATGTTGTTGGCGGGTCGACGATCCTAGAGCAAATATTTTACAATCACGTTACAGTAAAACAAAAATTTACACAAATTGTGATGATGATAAGTGGTCACCGTCGCCTATAGATATTTGCAATTTATATAAATAAAATTCATTCCAAAGCAAAGCTCACATTTGGATAAAAAGTATAGTCTTCCCAGAAATTCTTGTAGACTACCAATTTAGCAGACAAGGCTATTGTCAGTTATATTTGTCTTATGTCGAATTTGCGATTTAAGTAAAGTAAAATCCTATTTTAGAGTCGCCTGATATGGTCAAACGTTGCAAACGATATGTGAGGACTAGAAAGATGGCAGACCTTGAATATAATGTTACAGTGCAGACGACGGAGGCGCACGCAGTAGCAGTCAGTAGTAGAGCCCAACGCAGCAGAGTCTGGCGTTGTAGTCCATCACGAGCCTCTCCACCTGAAAGTAAAGAACAATTGCCTATAAATAACTCAATTATAAATTCTAATCTTATCAATTTATACTCAATACATTGATGTTATACCGGATACAAGTGTGTTTTGTTTCGTGTTTTGCTTGTTTTCATTAGTAACTTCCAGTAATATTTCATTTCAATAATAACAAGACAATTTACGCACACAATTATAAATAATGCGCAGCGAGATCCATACACACACATTCACTTACATACACACACAGTAACCCACACTCTCTCGCCTAGAATACAAATAATGTAAGTTTAAAGTACATAAGAGAAAAATAAACTACAATCGTTACTATCAATAAAAATAAAAATTTCTACGCACAAAAAAAAATATTTACATTCTTTTTCCATTACCATCAGTGATACCTTAAGAAAAATTTCTTAAGCGCTATACATTAAAATCTTCTAAAATACTGTCATTTATAAAATTTTACTAACAAATGTCCTCTTGTACAAATATATTCCTTTAATAACACAGTAACACAATGGAGTCATTGCGTATACAAAATATTGAAATAAAAGCAAGAGAGACATTATCTTTGCTTATCAGTTAAAAGATACGACTCGTGATAAAGCAGTTGAAAACGCGGCGCGGTGCCGTGGTGACGTGTCACCATGGATAATAGACCTGATAAAATTAAACCCGTTTTGAGAAAAGCTAACGTTCTAAAAAAGTTGAATGCAGAGAATCTACAACTTCTAGAGCGAGGTTTACTTGGAGAACTACCGGACAGATTTAAACCGCAAAGATATACAGACGTCAAGGGCCCAGTGAGAGGAGACATAGAGAAGGACTTAGTCGCTGCGACAACCACAAGTTTTTTGTCATCATGTTTGCCAGTTGTACCAGACACGGGGTGTCCGAGCGAGAGTACACCGTCCTCGGATGAAGATAACGTTTCCCCTTTGAAGAAGTCTTTCAGTTTCAGAGAGCGATTTTCCAAGATGAAATTTTTCGGCAAAGACAAACAAGATAAGTCAAAATGTAAAACGGTAGTCGAAGATGAACAGATAAGGGAAGCGCCTCCTCCTGTACCACCTAAAACGAAAACAAAAAGTGACCATGAACAGAAATCTCACAGGCGTTTTTGGTTCTTTCGAAACAAAGAGTTGGATGAAAGGCAACAGAAACATAGACCTGTTTACACACGAAGTAAAAGCTTCGAATTCTTGCCAAGAGCCATAGAAGAAGGTCATGGAAATAAAGAAAAGCTTACCAAAACAAGCTCGTACGCTTTCGGAAGCAGTGATACAATGGGAGATGCTTGGTCTTCAAACGAGAGCCTGGAATACATATCGAATGTGTACTACGATAATGATGATGCAGTGTTCCTCAAAAGTGTCAAGGAGATTCCGGCCCACGATTCTTCGAATAATAACTCCAGCATGTCCACAGTCACATCAGCATCCAGCGGGTTGGTCGTCAACATGTTAAAGACCAAGTCTGTGCAGGATTTGCTCGACGAATTTGACAAAGCTGTTGATATGTTCAGTGAGAATTATTTGAGTGACTGTGAGCCGTACACAAAAACGATTCTAGGTGAATTGGCCGTGAAAGAAAAACGAAAGAGTTCCTCATTTAGCACTTTGCCATCACCGAGAGTGATGCAATTGATGAAAGTAAACGAAATAACGGACGATTTCAAAACAGAGTTAGCAAAAATATTAGAAGTGAAACGTGATAGTGTCGTGCCCGGGATAGCGAGACGTGGTTCGGTTACAGATTGGTTCGTGCTAGAAGACAAGGCCATGTCGGCATCCTGCTCTATAGAAGAGAACAAGTACAGACGAGCACAGAAGAAACCGACGAAGAGAGTGCGGAGAATAAGTTCAACAAAATATGTAAGTATTTTATCGCTAGTCTTGTACCTTGATGTCTGAAAAAGTCTACATATGTATATCTTATCAATGACATGTACGCATGTTTTCTATTGCGAATAACGTATCTTTTATTTCAATATCCTTGAATCTCTAATGTGACGCGTGTATTTGTCAAATTTGCAATTGAAACAAAATCACTGATTTTAAAACCACGCATTGAGGTGTCAAATTGTTATCAAAATTGTCAACAAGTTGTCAAAAAACATACAAATGTATTATAATCGATTTCATTAACACCTTACACTGATAGAATATTAAGATATGTGTTGGGGCAATACTTGCGGTGCTGTTCACGATGGCAATTGGAAATCTCTTCCAGTCGTCCACAATTGCTTGACCGTCATTCTTTGAACTGATGTCAAAAAAAGTTTCACTAATAGTGTTGAATCAACGAACACTAATATCTACTTGTTATCAATAATAAGATTGTTTTTAGAGGTTCCATTTTTGTCGTTATTGATCAACTTGAACAATAAATAATTTACACAAATGAAAGACAATTTAATGGTATTATATTATGCTACATCACTACTATTCATAATTATATATTTAGTACCGTACACAAAAACATTTGGCCTACGTTTTGAGAAATTGAATACCATCCTTATGACTTCTATAGGTAAAGTGAATTTAAGATGAATATAAACAGACATACTTATCATAAGCTGACAGGGAAGAATGTTCCAAAGATATCTCAAGTAGACTAAAAATTTGATTGGGCAGAAGGTAGAAAAGACAGCGATATCACGGAGGCAGTATTTTTTGATTTAATTCGGACAAACGTAATCACAGAAATATTTAGGGAATTCAGTCATGTTGGAGGCATTCGAAACGGAAATGAAATTATTAGTGGCTATAAGACAAAGGGTATCAATCTTATTATCTATTTATGCGATAAGGTATCTTATGTGCCTTATACATAGTTACCGCTTGGCCATTAGTTGCAAAATTTATATTTGATTCATCGATAGGCAGTTAGTATTACTGGATTGAAGTGATTGTTGCCACAAACATGACTATATGTGCCGTCTTACTCATGTATGCTTTTTCGGGATAGCCCCACAAGTTGTTATGTATGTATATCAACATGTGTATAAAATCTCACGAGACATTTATGTGAACAGCGCGTCAAATGAAGAACAGGATTCACAAATGTAAGAGAACTCTTAGTGTTAGTTTAATTCTTGCTTGTGCTTTTTCTACATTCATCACTCTCTTCATACTTATATTAACATCAGATTCGGAGACGTCTGACTACCCTATTTTACCTATTTGTTCAAGATTGGTTAATATTTATATACTAGAGAATATTCTCTATCAATATTCGCATTGTATAACTATGTACTTTGTTATTGTTAATGTGTGCTTCATAAAACTATAATAAAAAAGGAAAGGCAGTTGGTTAAGATTTTAAAAAGTATTCCACAACAAACAGTCAGTTGGGCACAATAGCACCCAGCCGCGGTCTGTCTTTCGACAGTCTGTGACAAGACTCCACAGCCGCCTAACTGATATTTGAGTTATCGTCGCCCATCCATCCAGATCACTCGATACACGTACAGATAAAACATCAATAACTCTCAATTCCCCGATAGCGGACTCAATGACAGATAGCGCGCAGAAGAAAGGTCGTCGTGTGGTCGACTTTGTTGGCATATTTATCTCTGTATTGAAAATTTGGCCGCGGAAAAATACTATCATGGACGCGAAAATTTTTCAATGGCCTTGTAGGACAAATGAAGGAATATCTTAGAACATTACATGCCTAGGCCATAATTATGAACCCATATTAGGCACAGATTTAGCTATGGTACCCAGACGGCTGATAAACTACATGATTATGTATTTAAATGTACATAATATGTTTATATAAATCATTTTTATAACCAGACACAGAACGAATACTCGTGTTTAAATCAAATATTTGTTCTAACTATTTGTCATATCCTCAGTCTTTTTATCCTTCCACTATTGTAGACTCGCCTCATCTCACCTTCAGAAGGGTTAGGGCTTTAATCTGTCACGCTGACCTATAGCAGGTTGGTAGACTGAGCAGAACTAAAGAAACATTTAATAGTGGAACATACTTTAAAATCAAAATTCTGCATTATCCAACTTATGATCTGAGACCCAATTGTATCAACTGCGTATGTCATAGGGTCAAGCGTTTGATATTTCGCCGAGCGCTGCCCCGTTGGGCAAGCCGCTGCGGGCTAGTATTTCTCAATCAGTAAAACATTGTACAACGTCCAAGATTCCATTCGTGGCAAACGGCGGTATGACCCCACGACGTAAACCAAAACGGAAAGTGTGGCGCCAGAAACTAAAGGCAGACTATCCGCCAGTATATTACCGAGACAGTTTTGCGTTTCCTTAAATAGCTTTTCTGATTAAAAAGTACTTTTAATAATTGTTGTTATTATTATATCATCGCGCTAGGCTTCTTACGTGGCGGACAGAGAGGAGCGAGTGCCAAATATTACTTTTACAGAGCTGACGTGTTTCTTCAACATCCCTCATTCTCTTTACACACGCACGTCAGTTTCGAAGACTTCTGACTTTACAATCAGCCAAGCTTTCTTAACACGAGTATAACCAACAAATTCATCGGCATGCTAATACCGTTTCAGTCCACTCATGGACAGAGGCCTCTCCGATAGCACGCTACTTAGCTCGACAAATTATAGCTAAATGCTTTAGACGATATACAAAAGAAGAAAGAAAATGTATACATATACATATATTCAACTGTAACTACGTTGTGTCGACGTAGCGTTTGATTAATCAAATCAATACGCGACGTCAAAGGTGCCTTTGACGGAAACGGTGCACTGACTGAGGTAACCTGATTTTAAGAGTACCGATGCGTAGAAAAGTACGGCTATATTCTTCTATTGAAATGTAGTTCACCTGCCTTAAGCCTTATTGATTTAGCACTTGGTAAGTGTTACCAAATTAAAAAAAAATCAATCTGATAAAAAGGGCGTGTGTATGAAGATGCGATTTATGTACAAGAACCGCGACAGGTCTATAACGATAGAGGTATTTACCACTTGGTGTTTCTAGACACCTTGCAAGGTTTGAACAAAAATATTAAGTATTGAGATATATACTGTATTAGAATTTGGTATCTGCACGAAATAAGAGAACATTTGTAGTGTATTCCAGCTCACTGTTCCAGCGGGTCAACCTACTTACTTAGATCTAAAGTAGCTCAGTTCGTCATCAACGCCTGACGTTGGTTAGTTAGGGACTATTTTCCCTTTCAGTTCCAAGCAGTAAGTGTTGTTCAGGATAATAGATTAATCGAATTTAAAATTCCTTTTTAAGGCACTCAAATAATTATTCAAGGCTACAAAATATGAGGCACTGGAATATTTCTTCACGATATTGAGAAAATGTGTTTTAGATAACTACTTAAATATTCGTAAAAAGACATTAGCGATGGTGACCTTTAGACATTTGTTGAACAATCTAGCCGTACCTCGCCAT
>DWEE01000783.1:0-15368 GCA_018245755.1 Parelbella macleannani | reverse complement strand
CCTGTAATTTATATATTATGTATCTAAGTACCTACTCTGCAGATATTTAATTATTTATAGTTATACATATATTTTTTGGCATGATGGCAAATGTTATCGATGAGTGCTCTCTAAAATCAATAGGATTTATAACTTGTGGCTTGGTAACTCAAGAAAACGCATGGTATGGGATCGCATACTGCAATGACTGCACACATATTAGTTGAAATGATTTCAAATATTATATACTTTTAATTTGGTACTATTACAACGTACAATTTTGATAATAATACAAATAAAAATATACTCCAAATTAATTACATTAGTTTTCTTTTAGTTGAGTATAGCAAGGTTATTTTAATTTGTACTGTTTATATAAAAATCTAGTGATTGTATTAAGTATCTATGCTTAAAAATAATATTACATCAATTTATTGTTGTTAGGTGTTAAAAATATTACTGTAACCGCGTTTAGATAACTACTTACAAATTTTATAAATACCTACATATTCTTTTTATTTCCTTATTCAAAATTAACACAAACTTGCTAATAAAAGCGTGGTAAAAGTACTAAATGTTGTAACTAAAATATATTTTCTTTTTTTATCAAATTTCAACGTGGCTGCTTATGACAGTCTACAGTGTACATAACACCGTATAATACATAAATATCATAAAGACATAGTAATAGTACAATCTTAACTATGCCATGTATATTGTACGTACCAGTACCAACTCGTACTTTTAAGATCGAGTTTTCTCATAAATATTTGATATAAAAAGAAAAAAATATGCAGCACTAATAGTCCGTTTATTGCAATGATTAAAAGATCAAAATGTAACGTGAATATATAGAAATATAAATTTCAATATCATAGCCAAAATAAGACCAAGATAAATATATAATTTTTATTTGAATCGTCCAACACATACAAACTGCACAAAAACCAACTTGTACCATTGCCTATTTTACATAAAAAAATCGGCATCTTCTTTATATTTAAGAAGACGAGATCACGATAATAACTGTTTTCTGCTGATACTGCCAAGCCTAATAAGAACGTAATTTAATCTTGGGGTTGCTCCTCTTCCGGAGGGTTTAATGAAGCCATAAGCATTAATATATCGTCTTTGTTTAGATCTATGCACATAGTGCCAACTACATCTTCAATACCAATAGTGCCATCATTGCTCATATCTACTTCCTTAATAAGATTATCTAGTTGTTTCTGAGGCAATTTATGGCCCTGCTTAGCTAATAATTCTTTCAAAAACTCTCTATCTACAGTTCCAGTTCTACCAGGGTCTAAGACCTGCAAAGCTGAACGTAATTCGTCTTCTACAGAGAAATCTCTTTGCCGAATAGTAACCATTTTCAAAAATTGTTCAAATGTTATATGACCTTCGGGATGCGGCGGTCGAACACAGAACGCTATTAGTTCTTGAAATTGCTCGTAAGTGTATGTCATAAGCATAAGGCACTTTAACATATATATCAATTCCTTTTCAGTAATATAGCCGTCAATATCCGAATAAGCAGGCGTATGGTTTTGATAGATGTCCCACAGTTGTTCTACTTCAGCTAATTGATCCGGTCTTAATTGAAAAGGAGGTTTTAAAGCTTCCTTCGAGTCGCTGAATTCAAATGGCGCCGCTGGATCAGGTGGAGGCTCCTCTACATATCGTTCTTCCTCTTCTTCTACTTGCTCTTCTTCTACAACCTTAGTTTCTTCTTTTTTTTCTTCTTCCTGCACTTCCTCGCCTCGCAACTCTTCTTCTAAATGTTCGCCAATTAACTCTATACCTTCTTCTCGTACGCCTTCACCTTCAAAATGTTCACCTTCAATTTCTTCAAGTGCTTCGCGAGCTACTCCCTCCTGAGTTATTGTTTCTTGCTCCTCAAGATTTTCCTTATACTCATCTTCCACGTCCGGTTCATTAGCAGCAGTCTCTATAACTTCGTCGGCATCGGCGGCGGACTCTTTAATGTCATCATGTGTTTCGTCCTCCATCTTATTACATCGAATTTTCTAACATATAGAATTTTGTTATCTTCTATTAAATTGTTCCTATTACACTATATTCTACACAAGAAATTTATCGCCGCATCGTGGCTTCCTTAATTGTTCCCTTAATACTAATGTTAAATTTTCGGTGATTTTGTCATATAAATTGAGACTACCAAAAGATATAAAATCCAAAATGTTAATAAATTCTTCTAAAAGTTCATTTCTAATATTATCTATAAATTGAAACATTTATACAAAGCTAAAAATTATGAAATAAAAATAGGATTGCTTTTGGCAAACGTGTCACATTAATCATACTTGATGACATTTAACTATTTTTTTGCAATTGAAATTGCAAAACTTTTTTTGTTGAGCAAAATATACTTGTACACTGCAGTTGTTGTTATTTCCAAATGGTAATCGTACATTATGGAACTCATACGAAAGAGCGTTAACATAAATAGTTTTTGTAGCGGCAATAGGACTGACAAAACATTGCAAAGTTAATAATTATGAATTAAATATTTGTTTTATCAGGGTATTTTGAACAAGTATCTCCTGAGAAAATGCATCCTTGGGCATTTTATGTGCTTTTCATTTTACGTACACTTTTCTAACTTTCTATTTTTTACGTTTCTTAGAGAAAATATACTTATATAGTAAGTATCAATGAGGTAAGTCTACAGTTATTGTAGGTAGGTACAAGAATAATCAAGGTTTTGTCCAAAAATAGCATTGCTATTTTAAAAAATTATGTACCTAATGGAGAATAGAATTAAAAACTACTCGAGAACGTACACGAGGAAAACATTACTTAACAAGTGGATGCGGCAACCTGTGCAAAAGTTTTAACGCCACGGCCAGTGCTTTCATAAGGTGCATCATGTCACGTGCTTTAATTCGCGAGAGAAAGAAGCCGGCAAAACGATGCGATGGTGAATGGCTGCGGGTGCGCTACGGTGAAGCTTGAGAATCTAGCCAGAAGACATAACGCGCGTGAGCACCGCGCATGCGTACCGACCCCATACTTTCAAAATTTTGGCGGGAACGCAACAAGGAAAAATATAACCATTTCTTGTATGTCTAAATTACCCCGTTGTTTTTCATGTGATAAAAGTGATAAAAAAAACGTTGGATATTTAACAGTTTTTCAGTAAGTTCACTCGTCACATTTCAAAAATGGTAAGTACCATAAATAAATTAATAGTTAAGCAATTTTCGCCGAGGTGAAGTGGTGGTTTATGCCAAACATTCCGTAATACTCAATAATATGCTAGAAGGACTTTTAAAGTTCGCTTCGATGCAATTCCATATACATCCCATATCGGTTGCATTGCAGGCATTGCAACCTACTGTGAAAAACGTGACGTAATTAAAGGATCAATCAAAGTACCCCTTGATTCTTGTAAAGTGGATTTTATGGACTTCCTATGTTAGACGAACTAAATGCCCCTAAGTACCCCTTGATTTTTGTAAAGTGGATTATATGGACTTCCTATGTTAGACGAACTAAATGCCAAGTACTGTTCTCGACTTGTCAAATCAGGGTAATAGTAAGTGTATATAGTAGATGACAGCATACACTGCAGGTACACATATTTGACTATCGACAATCTATTTCGCTTCTAAAATTATCAATATTTTATACAAATCTCGGGTAAATCAACATATAAGAGTATATAGAGATAACGTACGTGTATCTTTTAAACTTTTATAAATTAGAAGATAGTATTGTAAAGTGCCAATTTTGATTGGTTGCGCATCAAATTACTCCTGTTCGTTTGTTCAGAGAATTCTTAGATTAGGTCAAAGTCGAAAACGTATTGTTTCGAATAAGAATTTTAATCTCCAATACCGGAGTCATGTATAAAGAAAGTGATAAATGTAAGAGAATGTCAGGCCTGTAAAGTAAATATTTCGGTACTCTCTGCTTACGACACAAGTGACCTGGTATAATGTTATTATATTAATAAGCTTAATCAACGATAACAATGCTTAAATCGACTTTATATTGACTAAACATGATATAACTAAGCTATGATATAAAAATAACAGAAAAAACGTTATGAAGTTAAAAGTTTTGATTTCAGCTTTGTAAAGTTAGACTTTAATAAGGTAAAACATCAAATTGAATACAAATAAAGTCAAGAGTTCTAATATTAGATCAACTAATAAGATTTGTAAAGTTGTACGCTTTATACCGACATCCATATAATCAACCAAAATGCAGGTACCAAAAGGCAAATTAACCAAAATATTATAAATATGTGCCATCGATATGGTATTCGTAAAGTTTGAATAGAATCTGAAGCAATGAACTTCATTTTTGCTTATGTATTATAAAACATTGAAAAAACATAAATATGTGACATTGCAGATTATTTAATAGGTGTGAGAAAATGCCATGTTTAACTAGCGTAGATAAATTTGTCAACCACCCTTCACCAAAGTCTCGATTCATGACTAACGAATGACGGAATATACTGAGGTACTTATGAACTAAACAGGACTAATTGGATCGCAAATAATATAAATTCCATAGATAAAGTAGAAACACGAGGGCACATCAAACAAATACGTACTCAAGTACAGCGATAAGCCATTAGATTATTGAATTTAGGTTAAGATTTGTTGATTGATAACAAAAAACATTGATTAGACAATAAAGATGACTAAATATTCATAATGGTAATTGCATCACCCCTATGAGTGAGACCTTCGACAATTTGCGTAAAATAACGTTCTTTTCTGCGAAAGTAAACTTGAAATGGTTTACGACGATAGTATTACAATTATAATTTGCAATATTTAATCTATCTTCACAGTTTGAAATACGAATTTAGTTGGAAATTTGTACTTTGTTTATGCTATAAGATGTTAGATTTATTAAAGGGCCTCGTTTCTTTATTGTTGGTCGTGAATATCAGGCACATTAGTTTTACTGTTACAAATACTGCAGTGCACTAGACCCGTTTGTATCCTGATCAATACTTTATCAGTCGGATCCTGATCCGACTGATAAAGTATCAATACAGATCCTGATCTGGATGTCGAAACACTGTAATATCATATTCACTGCTAACTTTAACTTTAAATGTTTTTAGTTTATAATATTGAAACATATCACCATCGTCATTAGCCCTTTAATCATTCTACTGATAGACATGGGTCTCCTATTAGAATGAGAAGGGTTAACTCTATAATCTACCACCCCTGAGAAGTACACGTTAGTTGGCTTCACACGCCGTAGAGAACATTATTGAGAATTGTAAGGTGTGCTGATTGCTTGCGAGGTTTTCTTTCACCGTTATATAATGTCATATTTAATTTGCGTAACAATGAGTGATATAAAAATTATAATTGAAGGATCTCAATAGCAGGCGATGATATCGTGATGATCCTTGACGCTAAAACAAATCTCGATCAGAGGCCATTAATTGTTAGCCGACCTTGTTATTACTATTATTTTAAATGACTCATCTGGTAATGGTCGAAGTTGTTCATAATTATGTTTTAAACGTTAGTCCGATCATTCATCAATATTGCCTGTTACACAATTTATTATAATGAAAGCTTTCATGTTTTATAAAGCTTTTATCATTATTACTGAAATCGTTTAAGTGAGTTCTTTTTAAATATTAAAATATTTTATTTTCATAAGTATGTTTACTTCGACGTTGCCAAGAAACTGATATTAATTATACGGTATACCGTATGCCTACACAGGCAGTCCCCTGATAAGAAAATGGATTAAATAGTTTAAATGAATTAACCAAGATTTGATACATTTTATTAATGGGTACTTTATTTAATTGAAGATTTTTGGCATCTAGTAGTAATGGATAAATGGAGGATCGAAAGATGTTTGTACATTTTTAAACATATTCACCACACGTGCCTTAGTACTTAATGCATTTGTAATTTTGTTAACATTAAATTGATGGATATGTTTAATTAAAAAAACAAATGCACAATATTGTCATATAGAGAAAGCAAAATATCATTCAATTAAGCAATGCAAAATGTGATTAAAAATATGTATATTTTAAAACGATCTGCTCCAAGCTATTAAAGCTGAATCGGCCTAGCCTACAGCACGAAGGTCGCAGCTTACACAATGAACCGAACTTAACGCATCAAACGAATCTCATTGTGTCGATTCACGTATATCACGATCTACATTGCTCTAGTTTTAACCTGAGACGGGTTTTATTGAGCAATTTATTTTGCCCAAATTTTTTTTATTTATCCGATTCAAACCTTAAATTATAGTTCGAAGATACTAATCGTGCCAAGATCATCAAGTAGTCAGAACGGTGCAGAAAAGTCGGTTAAGAAACATCTGACAGACGGGTTGGCTAGTAATCCGTTTCTGCCAATCAGCACAGGAGCAACATAGCAGAGTTCCTATGCTTCAGGTCACACGCAGGTGCAGGACGGATGATACAGCATTGTTGCAACTATGAAAACAATAAAAAAAGCATTACATTATAGTTAATATCTAAGGAAACTAGATATGATGTAGTTAAATAATTCGGCAATACAAAGTAATGAGATTAATAAGTATTTACAATTCTTTATAGGAATTGGAGTTTTTATTCAATGGGCTGTAGCAACAAAAGTTGTAGAGACTGTCAAGATGATACCGCAATTTATGGTCCCATGTTAGAAAAGTGTTACTTCAGGTGTAAATTAAACGAAATAACATTACGACACTGTTACTCTCACTATGCAAGAGTTGCTTAAAAATTCCTATTCCAATCAGTCACATTGGAATTGAACAAAAACTTTCTATTGACCTCACAGCTTGACGATTTGCGAATTTAATACAATAAAGTTATATATGGTATATTACGGAATCTTATATTATATTGAAAGAAAAATGTGCCGTTAAAAACAGACTTCCGGGATACCTACATCTCAAACGACGTAGAAATACACCTGTAACAAAAAATTACGTGGCGTGTGAATTTTTCTGCATACTTACTTACTGTTGTTTGTCGCGACAACTCGTAATTATTTTATTTAAAGATACGCCTTATTTCATCCAGATTAACAATAGATTATAAAGATCACAAAGTAGTTTTTATAATGGTCAAAAATACTTGATTGGCATGTCGGTCTGTCTAATGGTTGCTTGTATTACGAGTATGTGTGGTGTATGATGTATCATTATGTTGACCACTGAATTAATGAAATATGGTAGACCACACAATATATGTATGTTCATACGTATTTCTAAATTCAACTACATTAATTGCTTAAAGTTCTACTTTGGAAATATAACTATCTATGACATACATATACCTATATATAGCTTCATACGTCAATTGAATGAAAGGAGGTGTTAACACCGGCTTGTAAATTCCTTCTAAATACTATTTAGCACAAATTGCAAGCTGTACACATATTTTTTCAGTGTACATAACATGTATCTACTAAATAATTATTCAATTTATCGTTAATCATTTTATGAAAAACAAAACGAATGAAATACTGACACGGGGCAAGGCAAAGCAAGCTTTTAATGTGATTAAGTTATCCCTCATTTTCCACACGGTTCGAAGTATATTTCTTCACAATCGAATTTAGGAATGTTTTTCTTACTTTTGTTGTCATATCAGTGCTAAAAGAATGTTGCTGACATGTGACGATATTTCGCACAGGCCTACCGAAACATGAACTTTAAAAGCGTGACGGTAAGAGTAAGAGAGCATAATTAGAAATATTTTTTCACGGGTCGTGGTGCAAAAAATTGAGCCTAAAAGAGCATTATTATAAAATTCCATGAAAAAAACCAGCTACACACTGTTCCTAAGTGAAGATGTTTGTCATGTATAGGTTTTAGTTAATATTTAGATTTATCTGTAAATTTTCTTTCTAGAAACACAAAAATTGTATGATACATAATGATCCTCAACGCCGGGTGCATACAGTAAAATACATAAGATATGAAATAATATAATGACATTTTAACGTTCATCTGTAACAATCTGTGCTAATTATAATTGGCTGTGTGAGTTCGTGCTCCACATTCTTTTGTCATAGAAATTAAATTACTTTCAGTTTTATTCAAAATCGTCGTAACCAGTTTAGAAACATATTTTAACGTAATAATTACATTTTTCAATTTGCTAACAATTCGTTGTCATTCAAATTTACCTAGACTAGAATCTCTCCGGCAACCTAAAATGCCATTAAGTTTGAAGTTCATTTCTTGACAAAGTCAAGTCAAGACTTTGTACTTTACTGACATAAATGACCTTTGAAATCGGACTTTGTACAACTGGTACTGCAATATACATATGTGACATAACATGCGCCATTTCCATCGGTAATTTTACTCTTGAACTTCCATATCGGTACAGTCGTTATTTCGATGACGTTTACTTATATGTTATGGAAGTACCGCAACTGAGTATGTAGAATGTCGATTTGTAAGAAATAGTCATGTACTTACATATTGCTGCGTTTTTAACTAATAGATCAAGTAAAAAATTTATGTGTACATAATTAAATAAATTGCTTAGAAAACGAAAAAGAAATGTAATATTAAATTATTTGAATTTATTCTAGTTATTACATTCATTATTTTTAAATTAGTTTTATCACGATGGTGCTTTGAAATTCATAAAAAGCAAGACTTAGTACTCGTCAGGAAACACTGAAATGACCTCTATGGCAGGTTTTCCGGGTGAAAGTGAAGGCGTTGCTTGCGTTGGACAGGCGAATCATTTACCGCTTACCGGGACATACAACGTGGATCGCAAACTCTAAACTTAGAAGAGCTGACCATTTTGTTATACTTTTTAATTAAACTTTATATAATTTACAATTATTTCATATGTAGGTATATTTTAAATAGTGCTTGAGTGTATCTCTTTAATAGTAATGAGACAAAATTAAAATATTGGCGGCAGGTCAAATTACTATATTAGTATTAAGAAAAGGGATTTCACAATTACAGTTATACAAGATCGGGTATCAGGTCGTGACTGTAACCTAGTATGGAATAAGTTTACGCCCGATATAGATTTCAGACGGTGTATTAGGGTTACCTCGTAAGTAACCAGTAGCCGCTGATCCTGTCCCGATTTATACCTATCGAACGTAGAAAATTAAAATGTAGATGTCTATAATTAACCAAAACTTGATAGTTTTATTAGCAAATAGATATATGTACCTACATACTACCTGTAACATCATTTACCTCTGCTTAAATGTTCCAATTAAAAATAAAAATGTAATATGCTTTTTAATAATAAAACCTAACATATTCTCCCACGTTTACTTAATGGTGTGTGTCTATGCATTCATTGTCTATATTTATATCTTTAACAGTTAGGTATATCGGGCATACGTCATCTTCTGACGAGCGTTGTGTAGTAAGGTTGTTATTAAATTTTAATTAATCGGTTCTAGTCGAATTGCTTATTATAAATTATTAACAACATTGTATAAGGTATATTATTATTATAAACTGACTAGAATCTTATATTTTTGCTTCGGAGTATAATAACATAAATGCATTTAATGTACGTGTTGTTTCAATAACACTAATGACATGATTTACGTAGCTTGTCTTGCAACTTGTAGGTTAATGGGTAGATAGATACTCTCTATATTTTATGAGTGTGCTTTATGGCTACGGCCATCATTCGTATCGTCATTCTGTGAATGGCAAGGTGTGGGCTTCAACATTTCTTTAGGAATTTTCATTGAAATACACTAGAACTTCAAGATTTTTATAAGTTTAAGCCATAGTGTTACTTAGCGCTATTGTTTATGTTTTCATAGTACGCCATATTCATACGCTGCACACATGAATTGTCACATCTTTGTAAATAGGGTCAAGATCAATTTTAATGTAATTTCACAGTTTTGAAACATGGAAATGCTGTTACGGTAATGAGATTCTTGCATCTTGACCGTAATGTATTATAAATAATATCTGAATAATAAGTAACAAGAAATATTAACAGCTTCGTACTATTTCTTTGCTAACGAGGCGTCGCTGATTTACTGGATAGGTACGTGGAGATGTAAAATGAAATAGTTGAACACATTATTACTGTTCTACGATGGTAGCACAGGCTCCACGTACTTTGAAGGTTTTGCAACTCTCCGGACGGACCAATATAGCGGTTGATTAAACTCAATAACCTTGTAACTCTGGGCTCACGTTTGCCACTTATTATTTGAAAGACACAATTATAGACGCATAGACACATAGTGTTATTCGACAATAGGACTAAATGTACTACGTAAGCAAAAGTCGGTCTGATACGAACTTGAGATGCTAATCGCGGGTGTACTTAGGTAACCTTGTAATCTTCAGAGGTTTTAATAATATATTGAATTAATGAACAATTTCTTAGCTGATATGTTTAAATAAAAAATCAAAGGTAAAAGAACATAGGCCTTTACCGCATTTGATTTTGTCTCGATGTAGGTGTGTACCCATGTCTTTAAATATTTTTAAACATCATCACCATCAACCCTTTTATATTTCCTCCGTAGGCCACGGATTTCCTCTTATTTTAAGAACGGTTTAACAATATACCCCAGTTGATGTTGCGGATTAAACTGGAAAGCTATAAATTGAATGTTTAACTTTATTGTTGCGAGCGTCCTTGATATGTCCCGTAATTCGTGACCGTTGTTAGAATGACATGACAAAGACAAACTCGTGACAAATTCTTATCACCTGGGATTTTATACCATGCAATATAGGTATATGTATGTAGATACAAGGCGGTGCTTTACAGATCATTGCTTCTCGCTATCGAGAGTGAAATTTTGTAACACTAAACGATCTTAAAACGACCAGTGTATCTCTAATTATTGCCTGCGTTGTCTGAAGTCACGTTTTAGGGCTCTAAGAAGTTATGTGTTATAGTTTATAACAGCCGTACTGACAGCTGACGGACGTTTACATTGAAATAATTGAGCGGATCTGAAAGGATTGAATACATAGATATTGAAATTGTAATGACGGCTGTTTACCGATAGATATTGCTTTACTATGGGTAAATTAAAATGTAATGATTCATTTTTCATTGTAAAAAATAACATAAGTAGGTACATCGTGATAAAAACCGCTACGATAATAAACACACCAAATTACTTTCCGAAATCTCATCTTTATGTTGAGGGTTAAAAGAACATTACTTCTGATTTTTCTCCGACTTATTTGATTTTGACTGTTCATGAAAACTTCTTCAAGTTTTTAATATTTCACTGGCACCTATTCCTATTATTTTATCTAATATCATACCTGTTTTCTACACCACATCGTTTTGTTATCTTAAGTGCAGTTAATAAATCATCAAATAAATCTCTTATAAGTATATCGTAATGTATTTGGAATTTCTTAAATAATTAAAGTTGTATCATTTGATATTAAAACTAATTAGTAGATACTAACGAATGAAATAAAGAAAAAGTATTTATATTTTATCTATTTTATTATATTAATTAAGAAATGAGTGTTCGATATAGAAGTACGTCAAGGCTTTCGAAGGATAGGGATGCTTGGCACTCTCTGCCTAAACTGTAAGGACAATGGCCTCAATACATCATTATAACGATGATAATAACTTATTTATCTACATTTGTATAGCTGATGTCTCAAATGATCAAAGAAACACTACACATCCCAATGCTCTTATTTATATATTTTTCCGAATATAATATAGATTACAAAATAAAATTACTTGCCTACTTATAAATAGGAAAACAGTACCTATCTACTTCAAAAAAAATTGTTATCAACTGTAATCAATAGTCATTAATTTAATACCACCTGATGATTTCTGAGCAGATAATAATAACTCTGTTCGTGATTAATTAATCTACATTTTGCCTTAACATCGTAATTTTCATTGATGTGAGCACCGAAATCTGCTTCGTTGTATTATAGTACCTACTACCATTGTGATAATGGTTTTGCCTCACCTTGGTTTAATGTTTAGCTCATATGGGTCCATTAGCTGAATCTCGATCGTTAAGAGATCTATTTGTTATGTCTACTGATGTCTGTAGTAAGGTCAAGGGTAAGTATACGCAAGAATAATCTTTCTATAGACTGTATAGAAACTGCCATGTTGTCTTCCGGACATGCGTCCTTACTACCTAGGTATAACTTCGAGGCGTACAAATTTTACTGAAGTAAAATTCAGCCGGCTCGTCGCCCGGAATTCCGCATAATATTAAAATTGAGTTCCAAAAATGTTAGCGCATTTTGCATTTACACATTATGATAAATTGGTTAAATCTATGTTTCTTGCTATTCGTTTTTATGTGATGCATGCGTTTTGAGGTTATATCTATATGGTTTGATATATCGGTGAAGAAAGACATCGTGTAGAAACCTCACGGTTTAGAGTTCTCCATAAAGCTCTCTAAGATGTATGGAATCTGCAGTCTTGCACTGGGCCAGCGTGATGGCCTTGCCCTTCACATTCTGAAGAGTTTCGTGTTCAATTGAGGATCGATGAAACCATTGACGATAATGATAACTAAAAATGACCAAAAATTCCATTTTAATGATGGAATAACAATATTCATTATAATTTTTTTTCAGGTATTACGTATTATTCTATGTTTTATATGTAGGTAGGTTCCTACATATGCTAAGAAATTATCTTGGAGACAACTCTACCAAAGTTTTTAAGTTTTTTATTTCTTTAGAACGGAATAGGTTGGCATAAATAACATGTGAAAGTGGAAAATAATTGTATACATGTGTTGCAAAATTACTTTAAAGTTTTGCAGAGCCAAACATGCAACTAGAAAATATAGAATATTTCGCGGGATTTCGCTATTGCGATAGTGTACCGAAATTAACTTTGACATAAACCTTTAATAGGTATACTTATTCGATTTGAAACTTAAAATATTTGGTAGATAATAATCTCTTAGGCCAACATTGAATATTTTAACTTTTTATCCTAATTAGTTAAACACAATATCTTTATTACCGTGTGACAGGTAATAAAAATAAACTTATTAATAACAAGTATATCTATAAATGTTGGACTTGAAAAATCATAATATCAACTACAATGAAACTACAATAACGAAATAGTCAAAAAAAAGCAAAGATCCGAACAGATTCAAGGAAAAGTACTTTTAATATTAAAATAGCTAGATATGATCGGATCCTAATTCATATGCAGAGTAGGGTCAAGGTCCCATCTTACTAAATCCTTTCTTCAGTCCTAGACATTCATATTTATATTTTGTATACCAGCTTGCTACTCTGGATATATAAAAGTAGCACTTTCATCAACATTAGACATCACAAGACATCGTACTCGTTACCAGTCGCTGCGCCATTGTGTCGCAACCGTCCTGCGTGGGAATGGCCAACTAACGTCAAGAATTAAAATCCATTAATCTACATTTTATTACAACCTAAGCTAATAATAGATCACGAGACTCCATATAAACGTCATCGCATGATACGTTTCTTATGGTCTCGAAATAGATGTACGTTACAGACATTAAAAAAACATCAATGGGCAATAAGATAAAGATAACATTTTGTCATCAAATAACGTTAGAACTACCTATCTATTTTTAAGTAACTTTATACTTAAATTCTGTAGTATCTATTCAACAACAACTTAATTGAGCAAGTGTAAGTACCTACTTGGACTGGACCCTGATTACGAACCATTGAAGGATCGTAAAAGATTATCTGAATTATCAGACTGCTTAAAAATATTCAACATGGCATAATGGTCACCAGCCTGTTTTTTCGCTGAAGAAACATGACAGAATCAGCTTCACGCATTTCGCAGTTTCGGCACAGACATGTAGGTACTCAACGGTGGGACATAGGCCTGTAGGCAAACGTTAGTTCTTTTAAGGGCTATAGTTTTAGGAAAAAATGGAAAGAACTGTCACACACCGCTACAAAACACTTTCAGAAACGACCTTTAGTAATCAAGAAACGACACAGAAAACGTGTTCAAAAAAAACAACCTAGACTTAGTAAAGATACTAATAAGTTAAAAATTGCTTGATCGTAAATTATTATCCAGTAATATTAAAAGTTATAAATTAAAATACCTAGCTTGAACTGTAGGTTCATAACAATTTGCACATTATTATGAAACCCATTGACAATGCCTATTCCTTACTTTCAGAGACCAATAGAGGGACATGTCAGTACAGTGTTCGGCGTGTTATTTTATGTGATCCAAACGAGTGTCCAGGTGCTCGCGCGCAGTCAGTTTGCATCACACGTGAGTGTGAATACGCCAGCGCGCAGCTTCACGCACGGGGTCGGCGACCCGCTGCCCCTGCTTAATAGACGCACCTACCACCAACAGCGTAGTCCTTACAGGGAGACAAGACGTAAATCTTACTATTAATTAAACATCTAACGATACATCATAGCATCTATACATACATAACATCGAACAACAATTAAACGTTTCCCAATACCAGATAGTTCACCCATACGTTCAGGTTCGTGTAAGACCTAATTATTTGTTACGAATCTCAATGTATAATTAATATAAATTAAATGCAGGTCCCTATCGATGTTTTATTCTATTAATTAGCAATCATTGTAATCATTTTCATCGAATTTATAACCTCAGGCTAGACTTAGAGACACATACCTATATGGTACACATTTATATGTTGTAAATATTTTTGTCATAGACACTACCATAGAGTTATTAAAAACGGAATTTTTCTACCTTGACTCTCTCTCCATTGGAGAATAAAGGGGTATCCCAAGTAAGCACTATTCTGTTGCAGGACCTGTAGCTTCTCAGACGCAGGGCAATGATCGTGGCTATCCAAGAGAGAAGCCGGCAACACCGTTTGAAGAAGAAGAAATACCACGTGATAACTCATTTAATGTCTTACCGTGGCGATATAATCACTACATGACGGGTATAAGCTTAGTTATTCATTAGCATGACAGGAGTATTCGGGATAAACCGTTGACTTGCAAAACTTATGAACGCCTTGCCCATTTACGTCGTTAAGTTTTAAGTGCATGGAATGTTATAAAATATGCAACGATTTATTAATCATTGAACAATTTTTGTGCGTCTCTGAGACGATTGCACTGCAAGGGTTATTTTTTCATTTCCCTCTATCGCAAAATGACTTTATTATGATAAACTAATAGTACCTCTCAATGTTGCAACATCGTGCATAATTTTAAAATCTAACGATACTAAATCTATCGCTACAAAATCATTTTCCATGTAAAACCGGTGTAACTAACGATAATTTCATACTATTCAAGTAAAGAAACGTCTCGGTGGATGTTAATATAATATAAAATAATTGGCTTTTGGACTTAACTAATTGAAACCCTAATCGCTAGAGAAAGATATGTACCTGGTCAGT
>DWEE01000782.1:0-15369 GCA_018245755.1 Parelbella macleannani | reverse complement strand
TACTATTTTGCTTATTAAAAATTAACATAGCTCACATAAATAGGCTTTAAAAAAAATTTTCTGTTTGTACGATAAATTGAAAAAAAAAACGATAATTTTACGGCCCTGAGCACATAATCCTGTCGGCCAACTATGCAAACACTGAAGCTCAGGTATTTTTTAGTAACTAAGGCAGTACTTGACAGCTGTGACCAGTGACACCAAATGTCAATTTTCATTATGTTATTTCTTATATTTTAGAAGAAAATAATGTTTATGTTGTAATAACATTACTTTTTTTTTTTCAGGGCTTGTTTAAACATCAATACTGGCGTCCGAAAATTATACTAAGGTTTCTTTATTATGTTCGCAACTTTTTTATTACTTTTAATATGAGTGATTGGTGTTTGTTAGATTTTGCTCGATTCCTAACATGATTTTTTTTATTTTATAGAAGATGCTAGATGGGTGGTACTGTCGCTCGATAGCGAACATGCAGGCCAGCGAGGCGGCGAGCGTTAGTAACGCCTCAAGTGGTGAGCATTCGCGAAACATTGATCAGAGAAAAGACTACTCCAGTGACAGCAGCAGCAGTGAGGCGGAGCCTGATCCGAATTATAAGCTGCAGTATCACGCACTGAAGAAGAAACTGAAATTCCTTATATATGTCAGTAGCCCTTTATTTATTTTATTAAACAAGCTCCCTTATAGTATTTAGAATTAACTATATGAGTATATCCTTATAGTATTTAGAAACTAGAACTAACTATATATAAGTATCCCCTTGTACTCCCTTATAGTATTCAGAAACTAGAACTAACTATATGAGTATCCCCTTATACTCCCTTATAGTCTCATTCAAAACTCATACTATATGAGTTCTAAATACTATGAGGGACAAAGCCTAGCAAATAAGTAGGCGGACATTTTGCATTTATCTTACTGCAATGTGGAACAGTGACAATAGTGTATTACGAAAGAGACTTCAAATTTAGGTTCTACAAATTTTTTTTTACTTTAATTGGGTTTTTAATCTACAGTTCTTCTTAAGAGAAATCATGCATACATTTGCTAGAAATAAATCTATGACAAGGCTCTATGGGGCTTTTCTATATCAACTCAACATTTAAATTGGTGGAACAAGTAACTAATATCCAAAGCATCTACTTAAATGTTTTCATATCGTAACATCTTATTAAACAATTACTCTGAGTTTTGATTCATTAAAACTTGTGACTAACTTGTAGTAATAAAGGCCTAGTCCTTTAGAATTTAGTCTTCCACTCAGAGAGTCGTATGTTTAGATCTTTTATGTATTTCTTTAAAAAATACATAACAAAAAATGATAGGCTTGTAAGACAAAACATCATTTGTTGTAACAGTAAAGGAAAGCAACTTAAGAAAACCTGGACACCTTAATTCTCCATAAGTTCTTTAAATGTGTGAAATGTATTAATCCTGACTGGGTCAGTCTAACAAATTATTCTCTTAACTCTTCTCATTCTATGAAAATATCTATATACAACGACAAAGGCAAAAGTGGTTGGTGATGATGGTTGGAACTAATATTGTGTGTATAACAGTATTGTGATAGTCACAGGTCTTAAAGGTTATATGTAATACACTTTGCCAATTTTTTTCACAAATTCTTGTTAATGTCCAAAATTTTTAGTGGATGGAAAATAATTCTTACAATTAAAATTAAACAATCCTGTTAACTAACTGACATTGCTGCCTGGATAATCCAGTGTTCCTTTGCCTTCAACACAAGAACACAACAGCATTGTCTCCCTTAGGTGACTTCTCATCAATATTCAATGATGTCATTTGAGATCTTTAATAGCATTCCATTGGTAATTTGGTCCCAAGAAAGCCAACTTCATGAACTGACCCTCTTACAACATGCTCCACTTTGTATACAAGAAAAAAAGGCTGGTAAATTTAAACCATTATAAATGTAATGACTGCCTTGTTATAAGCATGGTCATGTATTTGATTCCAGGGATGGGTACTTCTGTTTTTTTTTCACTTAAATTTTGTAATAATAAGATCTAGTGGTGACTCAGAGAGAGAGAGAGTTTGTCCCGTACTTCAAATTTAAAAGTCATCAGCTGTTCTTTGTTTGGACATAAACATAATTGGTGAAATGTCTGAGTGTACTATTCTCCTCTGTCTACCCCTTGGGGGTTTAGAGGCATGATTTTACCTTATAACGGTAAATAAGCTGTAACTGGAGTGGAGTTTCTCTTTTAATACTCTCCAGTTAATTTTTTTTTATTATTTAACTGAAGTACATTAAAAGAGAAATCAAGTAAAAATATTTATTATTTCAATGTTAAAATTCAAATGTTACTTTCAAATGTAATAATCACTATCTGATTATCTTCATCTCAGCATCTGACCATATTGACATTCACAGTTTAAACTCTACATAATATATCTGTACCCTTCTTGCTATATTTTTTAATATTTGTATGTCCCTTACAGGATTCCTGGTAGACATGGCTTGCTATTAATAAGGCAAATTTGTGGTTATGATTATATCTGTCATGTATCTTACCGGATAGAGCCAAACATATATATTATATTTATAGACCAGATTTGCTTCTTCTGTACTCATAATAAGTGGACTATGATAATTGATGGCTCTGTCAAAGCATAAAAGAAAAGTTCTTTTTTCTGGTAAAAAGTTCAAATAAAGTAAAGTCTTACATACAGCTGTCACTAAGAAATGTTGTATCATAATCATCATTGTAATTGATAAATTTTTATGTATTCTCTCTATCTATTCTAAATTCTTTTTTTATGAAAATCCATGTAATCTGTGCTCTGTCTAGGTGTATAAAGAGGGGAGGGAGATGTGACTCATATTTTAATTATATGATAATATTATAATTTTTTATAATAATGTAATTTTTAATAGTATTAATAGTAACAGCTTATCTGACATACTCAAAGCGGCTAGCAGTGATTGGGTGTGAAGCGTTGCAGGTTGAGCTCTGTCACATGCTAATGGAAAGGCTACATCCGGCAGTGGATATTATAAAATCTTGTATTTAACAACTGTCAGGAGGTGAATTTTTAACTAAAGCAGATATATTACAGATGAGCATAGCCACATTACAGTTGTCCACTTGAGGTATTATTTGTATTTGATGGATGTCCTTATAAAAATGTATTTGTGTTATTTTCCTACAGTATTTCATGAACATATATCCATGAAATATTGTTTGACAATAAGCAATATTGCTTGACAATTGATGGCGGATTTAATAATGAATTTTTTGTAGGCTGTGTATTTTTACAGTGCTTAGGCTATATATTTGAACCAAATCGATTGATCAGTGTTAGTAATTCTATGTTTCGATGTCAATTTAATTGTGATTTTTTTTTAATTAAAAGTAACTGTGTTACGCTGTAAATGATAAACTGTATGCAAAAATTACGTTCACTTGTTAAGTTGCTAAGATAAAGATCGGTTCTACTTAACCCAATCGATATATGAGCATTTTTGGTAAAACGGGAAGAAAAGGAAAGACTTCTCGCGATTTTCGATTAAAGCGCTTCAACACGACACTTTATAAAGCAATCAAATCGTGTTAAGAAGTGACCTATATGTGCTACGGTTAGACGTTTTCATAATATTTGTAAAACGTTAAATGTGTGCATAATATTTGTAATATGCTCTATTGTTGCCATAGCATATATTTCACTTGTTTGAAATACAATAGCATATTTTCAGGAAAATGAATGCTTCCAAGATGCACTTCGATGTAGTCAGAAGAGATTGCTGAAGGTATCGCGCGACCGCACGTTTCTCCTGGACAGACTACTGCAGTACGAGAAACCGGAGAGTACGACTTCTGAAAGTGAAGAGACCGAATCATCAGATGACGCCAGTTATAATAATTCGGATATGTCAAAAAGGTTTGAATGGAGAAACTGAATTAAATAGATCATCTTGTATGGCTCGTGCATGGATCAACTGCTCTTTTCCTTTGGCATTTTAACCTGATGCTGATATTTTGCTTGTGGTATAATAAGGGACTTGTTCACTCTGACCTATTCGAAGTTTAATGGTTTAGGGTACTCACAAAACTAATTCATGAAAATAAAACAAAATTGTAGTACAAATTACAACTTGCCAGTATTAAATGGTTAAGGTAAAACTGCTTAATTCCAAGTAAATTGGTTAATAAGTATTTACCTGTAAATTGGACATGGCAAATTGAATCGCCAAAATTAATAAAATACTTAATATCAGGTGCATTTTTGTTTTCAGGAAAAAGATTGATACCACTGCTGGACACCAAACAATTGCTAATCCAGGTTCAATCAATAAAAATGTTAATAATGCTATAAAAAGGAAAAGGGCTGTTGTACCTAAGAAAACATCAAACGCCAATCATCCTGTAAGAGACTGTTTTATTTTTTCAACTAACTCTGTAAGGTAACAGAATCATATTTCTGCAGTTTTTCTATAATTCATCCTCTAGTATTTTATTGGCTTATTGTATGGCACAAAAACGTAGCTAACATGTCATAATGATCCCATCAACTAAAATCATATCCGAGATGCACAGTCGTTTTCGATTCTTTTTATCTGAATCGCATTTGTTTTTTTTTTTTATTAACCATTGCTGAAAACAGAAAAAAAGATAACCGTGTTATGCCTCAGCTTTTATTTTTGTTTCGTCCAACATTACCATGCTGTTTATAGCTGTATATTATCTAGGTTTTTTTTAAATTTTCTAATTGTTATAATTACGCAATTTTAAATATTACCAAATTCACAGAATAAAAAGAAAATACTTTAAAACCGAAGTATGTATGTACGTAAGTTTAATTAATACTCTGTTTTAGCTCCAAGGAACAGCAGCAATCCTCGCAAAAGCATCACCAGGCCTCGGATTCGGAGTGTCAGCCAGCGACGGACACATGACGCCCGAGGAAGTGGAACGGCACTTGCAGTCCCGTCAGTCGTATTTGGAACTATTGCCTGAACGCGCCCCACCCACTGTCCCTACGGAAATGTTCAGCAACGACCCATCTCTTGATAGGTATTAACTTGGGAATTTAGCCACCTTAAATTTTATATCACCTACCTATTTCATGGAACATTGTTATTATAATGCCTTGTTGGTCTTTTGATTACAAGCGACCCTGCTACTCGAGAAGGGGTTCGATTCCCGGATTGGGCTGATGAAAAGAAATGGAACTGAACTACACTCTTCTGCCTACCTCTTCGGAGATTATAGGCATGATGTTACGTTATTATAATAAGAAATAGAACAAAAAGGGATCCCATGAGCTTCCCATTTATTGTAATAATCATTTATCTGGCAGTTATTGAACAAGACCACTGCCTTCTGCCCACTTTGGGATGAAATGGCTGTGTATTGAGATGTCAGAAGACATATTAATTTTTATATACCAGCTTTAAACAGCTCATGTGGTAAGCTTGGGCCTCTTCCAGAGTAATCTATATATGTATGTCATCAATTTTATTTTAAATTATAACACTGAAAAAAAAAAATTTATAACATTCCAGGTATTGTGCTCAATTCATTTGTCAAACACTACCTACATATCAAGTTTCCTTGTATTTTAAATTCGTTTACGCTTCCTTGCATATGTGACTAAAAATCTAATTTCATCTCCGTTAATATTACGACACCAATAATCATTATCATCATCAGTCTACTTCCGTCCACTGCTGGACATGGTCCTCTCCAATGGCACGCTACTGAACTCGATCTTCAGCTCTTCGCATCCAACCACTGCCAGCCACCGTATATTGTCACTCCGGCTAGCTGGAGGGCGTCCTACGCTACGTTTGCCAAGTCGCGGTCACTCCAGAACACTTCTGCTCTAGCGGCTATCGGTTCCGCAACAGCCCACCGCCACTATAGCTTGCTAATCCGTTGGGCTATTTCGATAACACCAATAATCACATCAAATTTCGTTAAAAACATTTCACATAAAAATACATGTTTTTCGGTCTATATCAATTACAATATTTAAAAAATCATGTACCTACAGGTTTCTCTTCAATAATTTATTACTAGTATACAGATCCAGCCACCTTATGTGGTCTCCACATCATTTATTTTTATTGTATTATGGTTTAAAACTCCAGATCGAATCATATATAAGATCATTATCATCATCATTATCATCATCATCACCATTATTATCTATGACAGCAACCCTGTTGTTAGCCCACTGACTTCAAAACAAAAAACTGACAAAAATCAAGTTTCTAATTTTCTTACGAACTTAAACAAGATTTTTTTAATATATAAAAGTGAAAAATAATTATCAAACTTATTCAATAAACAAAATCAAACCTGATTATACAATACTTACAACATCCCAAGTAGCTGATCGTTTCTGCTGGATCATGCAACGAGATACGTAACTAGAAGGTTATAAATTAAAATTCCAGGAACAAAATGAATAAAATACTGATATAAATATATATTTAAAGTAGATTAAATTACTTTGTAATTGCTGAGCAAGAGAAGGGGTCCTGGGTTGATCCACGGGTCATCAGGTCTGATATTGTGCCTGGTATGGCAATAAGCTCGAACCCTATTCCATAGGACATATAACATATCTCGTGAAAATTGGGAGTACTACACTGATCTGTTTATGCCTTCAGGGAAATACAGGCGTTACGTTATTAAATTAGTTAAGTTATAATCCTCCCACCTATCTTTTTAATCATAACTATCCTATAGTAAGAATACAATTTAAAAACATGGCAATAGGTTAAACCACCATTCTATAGATACGTAAATGTAATTGGTGAAACGGTGAAATGAACTACACTTCTCTGCATACTTCTTCGGAGATTACAGTTGTGATTTTACGTTTATGTTTCATGTAAACACAAGTCTATTTGATAATATCTGTACTTTGAATGATTTAAAGTACTTCATACTAAATCTTAAGACCGCATTTTTCAGTCTACTAAGTAGACTAAAATAATGGATTAGCGCCCAATAAGCTTGGCAACCGATAGACTCAAGGCCTTCTACCCCTACGTTACATAATTGAACTGAAACAATCTTAGAACCGTTGTTGTATAAATATACCCAAGACATAGTTATAAGAACGTCATCGTACGTACTGTATTATTAATTTTGAAACACAAAATCTAATATATTGCATAATAAAATGACCAGCATATCTGACCTTTATGTTGAACTATGATTTTATGCAAGTATTAAACGCAGAATGAGATACATATTAACATTTCAAATGTCAGTTCGTTTAAGCATCATTTTAAAATTCTAAATCGTCTAAATTCAAACGTAACACGAAAAGCCTAACTTTAGTATCAAATGTATATTGTCAAGGTCATTGATGATACCGCAATATTACGTATGGAAGCATGGTGGACTATGATCTCGTTCGCGACTACGCGTACCAGTCCGCGCTCTCGCCGACAGTAATGAGGTTAATATGTATTTATCAATCATTGCCTTCTTGGATGCTACGAACTAGGCGCTCTTTTGGTGACCTTTATTTGTATAACTTTATATAAAAAAACATGGAAATTAAAGTTACGTACGATATAACAATATTAGTGATGTAATAAATGCCTAAGGTGTTTTATATTTAAAAAATCCGAGGTGTGTGAAGTTTACCAACCCGCACTTAGCCAGCGTAGCAGACTATGGCCTTAACCCTCTCAATATGAGAGAAGACCCATATTCCAACGGTGGAATGATAAATGGGGCGATTATTATTTTATTTTATTTAATAAATGCCTACTTTGTACCCGCTATTGTTCTCATTATTCGTTTTTTTTTCGTTTCAGTGAATCAAACGACGTGTTGGAAAATTCGCCAAATGTTGAAGAATGGTTTGACTGAAATTATACTTCCTAATATTACCCCGGTTATAACTAATTAGGATATAATAGATGAATAAACTAAAATAAGAATATATAAGATTATTAAAAGAGTTTTGATACATATTATGTTTTATTTAACATTGAAACATGTATATTTTTGCAAAGTACAGTTTCAAACACCGTTATCTGCGAAATTAGAGGTTTGAATATTTTTCTACTGGATATTAGATGATATATGTATGGACCCAATGCTTCTTAACAAAATAATGTTAGTCATTGCGTATGAGTCATGAAAATTAATGAAAAATAATTACGATTATTATTATTAAATTTATTAATATTTGATATTATGCAAGTTAAAGACTCCCTTTTGCCTTAGGTTCGGTAAACATTCGAACTTAGAATGATGTAAAAATAACGTTTATATTATATTAAGGACGAGGTTGGCAATAAATCAAGAATTAAATTCAATAAATATGTATTGGTTAAATATTTATTTTAGAGAATTATTGCTCTTTACGTACAATATAATTTCAAAGCGCAAAGACAAACAACTAACGGTTATTATTTCCGACCCACACTTGTAATTTCTCACGTGTTTTTGTACAACATGATCACACAGTACAACGATGTTCCACGGATTAAGCATTTCAACTTGCTTCATAAACATTTCATAATATACATATATTATTTTACCATGTTCTGATAAACACAAACATTTGAAGAGTACTTATGGTATTATTATTACTATTTACTTAACGAAACTACCATGCAAAGAAAGCTTTAGCATGCTACTGATATATTATGTATGACAACATTTAATGTTTAATACCGTAACACTAACAGCCTAAACAACATTGTAACACTTTCATGGGTTCTACACTCAAATAAAAAATCTAATCATGAGATTCCTATATAAACACAAGGGGCAAACCTCAAAAGAATTCACCAGACCTAGTATATTCAGTATATAAGTATAATGTAAGGTACAAGCCATTTATTAATAGTTTCGCGATCTAAACATTCTACATACATGACTCTCAAGTAACATCATATAAGATTAGCATCGAAATGTTATATATGTACAAGAAATAGCAGATAAAACTATTTTTGAGACTGGCGCATAGCTTCTAGTAGGTAGTTAATGAATTTCTAGATGCTAAGAATCAACAATATCATTTTCTGTAAATAGAATAATATTTAACATGAAATATGTGTACAAGTTTCGTACATATAGTATAAAGGTACACAAGAATTGTAAGATAGGTATTCAGAGAAGCTTTTTAATTATTTTAAACTGCGTACCTATTAAATCCTAAAGCTATATTATCAATAGGACAAGAACAGTATGCACAATTTCTTCATACAACTTATAATTTGTGAATGTATCTAGGTTTGACATCGAAAAATTGCAATTTAATAATTAACAGGAACATCATAGATAAGAAATATAACAAAAAATAATTCAAAAAAGATTTAAAATAAAAAGGGTTCTTTTATTAACTGTGATGATTATTATTTTATTTGATAGCATTGACATTATCAAACAGTAATGTAAGTTATTTATACAGCATAAACCTGAGTATTCTTTATATTGGAATAAAATTGCTAAACATAAATTTTAAGTCTTTCTCAAAGTCCAGATTTTTGTTTGAGATAAAACAGCCAAAATATTGCTTTGGTATAATCTATGCTTTACACATTTTTATTCATAGATATAATTAGTGCAATCATTATAAAATCGAAATTTCGTTCCTTTATCAAAAAAAAAAAAGAAATCAAACAATAACTTATACCAAACTTATATACAAATAAAGCAGAATTTTTGGTATATTTATACCACATTTAATATACACCTTTAGTGATAGTGTATTCAAAATATACCACAAAAAGAGACACTTAAAATTTATACAAACTGACAATAGCTGTCTAATAATATATTAATAATTCATGAAATACTATTTAATAAACTATATTACTTTTGATGTGTTGATCAATAACAAAATGTCAAAAACAGGAATTGAAAATAAAATCTTCAAAAATATAATGCAAATAATGACAAAAACCTAATTTTACTTGTCTTTTGAAGCTTGTTTCTACTCTTGAAGTACTTCATTCAAAATTTAATAAACACTTACAAAATTCCAAGTTTTAAACACTCCAAAAGTAACACTGTAAATTTTATCATTTATGTTAGATCTATTTAAAGATCACAAATGATTATTTTATAAATGAGTGGTTTTCAAACAATTTTCAGCATGGTGTTTTAGATATTTGCATTAACAATTTCAAAACTGATCTGCCAGCAAATTACATATTTCTTGTGAGACTGATTCTTTACTAGATCTCACAGTCAGCCTAAACATTTGAGCTTGTTTATTAGGTTCCAATCTCATTAGACACCCTACTTGCTGCATTCTCGTGTGTACTATACCAGCACATACAAAATTATCTGGATTAGGATCAATTCCATCCAGAAGCTGCATTCCAAATCCAGCCAGTTTTGTTCGTGTTCCAGCTAAATCAATAGCCCCCTGAGCTTTAAATATTTTCTGGGCTCTTTGTTGCTCTCCTCCTAAATTTTTCCACCTAGCAAAAAATGACTCACCATTCATTTCAGTCGGTTCAAAGAACTTATTCAGTGTAAGTGGAAGTTTCATGGTGATTTTCTGTGGAACATTATTGTATACAAAAGATACAGACATTGTAGGGGCATCAGCAAAATCTTCGATGCACTCAGCAGTTAACATTTGTTGTATCTGAGCACCTGCTTCTAATACTGGTTCCATCGGTTTCATTTGAACATTGAGCTTATGTAAATCAGTCCATTGCAATTCTGGTCGGACATTTTGAATAGGAAATTGAGTTTTATTACCATAAAATAGCCCAATTCTGCCAAGGTTTTGCCTGTATTCACTTTTGACACCAATTTGTATTAAATCATTTTCAAAAAGAACTCCATTGTTTTTAAACAAAAACTTCTTAATGTTGTTCTGCTGCACAGTGGTTGGACTAATTTTAGGAGTATATAAGTCTCCGAGAACATCAAGCAAACCATTTCCAGTGGTGGTAGTGTTGCCAGGAGGTGTAGACAAACCGAGAAGATCAGCACTGGAACTGTTTGTGTTGATTGTGGAATTGACCACTGGTGCTGAATTTGCTGAAGGTTGTGGACTTTTGGATTCCCTTACATCATCCGGAATCCTACCTGGTTTTTTCTTCTTTAAAACAGCCAAAATTGATGATTCTCTTTCTGGGAATGCAGGCATTTCTTCCAAAACGGTAGCCAACACATCTGAACTGGCAACTATACTCAACTGCAAATATTCTGATGCCCGCTGTTGCAATTCAACATCAGCAGAACGTAAATTGGAATCAGCACGAAAAACTTCTTGAACTCTGTTTTTAATTTCAGGGAATAAATTAACAAGTTTAATATAAGTAGATAACAGTAGTGCTCTCGTAGCTGCTGAGCACAAATGGTATTTTGAATGAAGTAATTCAAATTGGACTTGTGGCGAGGATCGTGTGTCACCAGCTATCAAATTGCCAAATTCACCAAGTATATATCCACCCACTTTTACCATATTTTCATGACAAGTTGGCGCTTGTAGTGCTTCAAATACTGTTTTAGCTGCATAGCCTTGCACCTCCTCTCTGTTAATGACGATTTGAATTACTCTGTACCATACCTCTTCAGAAACATAGTCGCCTGCAATTCTAATAAGATTGAGAATAACATCTACATACCAAGTGAAATCAGTAGCATACTTTTCAGCTAATATAGCAACTTTGAGGACCATTTCCTCTCTTATAGAGTAATCTGCTGTCTCCAAGTAAGCTAACATTTCTTGGACAATTTCTTCAGCATTTGTTTTATCACACATTGCATAGAGCAAATCCACAGCCTGTTGTCTTACAGACACATCTTTCTCCATTTTCATTGAAAGAATAACAACTTCTTGGTGCTTCTTCACAGCGTCATGTGAGTATTCTGATGTTGCAAGATGACACATAGACTCTAATGCCAAGTATCGCAAATTGGTTTCTCGGTTACTCAAAAACTGACCAAGTTGGTTACAAGCTCTCACTAACAATGCTGGTTCACTGTCATTATGGATTATAAGGCTGATGGCTTCAAAAAGCACAGCATTTTTAGCATTAGAATGTTGCACTTTCTTTGATTTAGGAGGTTCCTGAGCCTTGTTAAATATAGTTTCTAAGCATTCAGATAAACGACCCCTGACACCTGGCTCCTCAGATGGTGGAGTGTAGTTCTGGAGTAGGCGTAACAGTTTCACCGAGAGCCAAGGGGCCGGGACAAAGTAATATGTGTAGTCCTGCAAATCTGTATAACTGGCAGTGACAATTCTGCTAAGCCTTGCTACAGCCAGTGTTACACATCCCTTATATTCATCTGGGTTTTTCTTCACCAGCGCATCTATAAGTGATGTAGCAGCAGTCACCACACCCATGTGAGGGTCATTTAACAAATGAATTATCCTAGAGGTCCACTCACCACCTGGTATAATTTCTGGGCATTTACGAAACAACCTGAGGAGACACAATGCGGCTGATTGCTTCACCACATCCATGGTATCACCAGAAACAAGGAGCTTGGGAATCTCTGTTGCAAACGCTTCAGCCATATCCTTACTGCCAATATTGGCAATGCACTGCAGAGCCAAGTTTACATGGATGGGGTTACGAGACTGGAGGTCGTTCTTAATGCTTTGAATGATAAGCTTAATAAGATCACTGTTGGTATTGACCAAGACAGATATGAAGAGATACCCTATCTGCTTTTCGGAATATTTGTTAGAAGAGAGTAAATTAACAGCCTCCATGTGACCGAAGTCGATATCGTGGCCGAGCAGGAATATAAACAAGAGTTTACAGACATACTTCTTTTTCTGGTAACCGTCAAGTGTTTTGTCACCTTTGAACTTGCTTCTTATGTTGGCCAATTCTTTATTGATCCTTTTTATTTCTGCTTCTTTACTTTTGCAATTTCTTATATCAGATATAAAAACTGCGAGCCCTCGCATTCCATCTCCCCTAACGGCAGGCATATTGCCAAGTGACTTATCGAACACCAGTTTTATGCCTTTTCTGTAACTTCCGATTGAAAAATTAGGACACCGCACTGGTACACCCTACAAGCGTGAACTATTTGGATGGCTTTAAGCTGTAGCTAGTAAGTTCGCTTCCTTCATTAGAATTCTTCAATCGGAATAAGCCACTGGGCCGAGCTTTCTTCTACAACGCCTTCCCTTATTATCTATGAAATTGAAACGTCAGAATGGATGGGCTACTTGTTTATGGATCAATATCGTGCATCACAGCTTACATTAGGTTTAGGTTAGTCCTTGTTTTATTGTATAGTCTGTTGAAATTACATTGCTATTTTCAAAAAAACTTGTAACCCATTTTCGCAATGTTAAAACGTCTTTAATCAAATAGGTACGATTTAAATTAATATAGGAATTACATCCTGGTGTCCTTTTGCTTTGTCGCAATTATAGCCGTATATATTATGTTAGGGACTGCATCGCTATGTAAGACGAATGTTTAATGGGAACATTATCGATATTATAAGAGTAATATTTTAATTTGCGAACTAAGAAACCATTTTAATAACAACTTGCAACGAATTACTACATTTGGCAACAAATTATTTATTTTATTAGCACATTTATATTATATACTTTTTAGATTTAAAAAATCCGTTTTTAACTAACATTAGGACCCATTATATTGCTACTTCTTTGTTACAGATTTGAAGTAATAACTGAAAGCATACATTGCAGAATTTCTATGAAAATTGGCAGAAATGTTCAAAAATGCTCAAATTTGCAAGAAATATTATTATAACAGAATCGAAACCAGATTAATGCCATGTGAACATGGCTTTGTTTGTGATCTGAGTTTCCTCTGTTTTTATTAATTATTGTAAATTAAGAAAGGCATGGAGTACTTTATATATGTATATAATGTTTTTTTTCGTTTATGTATTAACTCTATTTCGCGTGAATTTACAATGAGCGAATATGATGAAAGAAAGAACTAGATTAGTAATAGCAATAATTATCATTTTTACTATAGACAACACCAACAATAAGCAGTCAGTTTTCAGAAAACATAGGTCACAAGGTTTGTCGTAATACACGTTTTGTGTTAATGGAACTGTATTACGTCTGTAACCAAATTGAAACAACACTGCTTTTAGGTTTCATATTACATTTTTGAATACATTGTCGATTTACATTCCTCAAAGTAATGATGTTTTTATTACCGTTTGCAACGCTGTGAATGGAGCCTGGAATCAAAGTTCAAAATAAGTAATTAGTGAATGATGCAGTCCATATTCTGGACGGGGAGAGTGCTGTCACGTGCTATTAGACATGGACTTTCAAATTTATCAAGTGCTGCTGAACTGAACGTTTCTAATAAAAAATACCCATATTTAGTGTCAGTTGTTTGTGGTTTCCCTAAAGACATTGCTAATGGACGAACTCATAAAGGACAATTCGGGGACGATGCATGGTTTTCCACCAATTTTAACAATGCAGATGTTATTGGTAAGTTTTCTTCATTCTTTAAGTAAAATTGGCCATTACTATGGTTAATGATGTATTGTAATCTATATAATCAAGTATAACGTTTGACAATGGATTTAATAGATAATTCTATAAAAAAGAGCGGGTTTTCGAGATATTTCAAGGTTAGATACAAGCAATAAATCCCCTGAGATAATGCCTGTAAAAATTTGTATAGTATTATTGAACATAATTTATAATCTGTTTATAGGACAACGAAAATAATCAGTAGATATGAAATTTACTGTCATCTTTTTATGTAACAAAAATAAGGACAATATATTTTATAATGTTATGTGAAATTTTTCAGTTTAGAAGGAAAATATTTTCTCAGTAATGAATATATATATATATATAATTATACTGTGTACATGAATACATTAAAATAAAACCAATTATAAAATTATTCATTGTCCATATCAATTGCAACTGTTTTAGGTAGTTAACATTACTGCTGTAAGATAAAATTTTTATCTTTATGAATATATTTCTGTATCTCATCTCTGATTCATGATCTATATAAAAAAAGATAAATATGTTATATAGAAGTTAGGTGATTGAAAGCAGCCAAGAAATAATTTTATTTAGAGAACAACTTTCCTTAATAAGTTACATAGTTATTAGAAATTATGTATAAAACTTAAATAGGAAAAGACATCAAGACCTATGATTAATTTAATATAGGTAACAGATTATAATTATTGTTTAAGTCCAGTAGTTAAGTAGAGATAGTTAGCACTTGGCCACAGAACTCACATAACTATTGTAAAACCTGTGTAAGAACTGCACATCTTATTAATTTCAATTTTGCTTAACATGTTTTTCTTGTAAATGCTTAGTTACTTCAGCTAAGTGGAAAGCATTACCTGGATTGTCTTAAAATTGAAAAATCATGAAAAAGAACACTTACTTATTTCTCACTACATT
>DWEE01000781.1:0-15375 GCA_018245755.1 Parelbella macleannani | reverse complement strand
GGCCAAGGAGTGGAAGCCCCTGCCGGCGGCTGTGTTTCCGGACACATATAACTTGGGACTCGTCAAAACAAGGGTGAATAGGCTTTTCCTAGGCATGCGTGCTCCATCTTAGGACGCATCCCCGTTTTCTATAAGGCGGGAGCACGGCCAAACGCTAGCCTATCATATGATAAACAAAAAAACTTACGGAATTTTGCTGTTCGCCCAGGACCTGGACATCGTCATCTGAGCTATCAGATACCCAGTCCAGCTGTAGATCTGGAGCCAAGAGGACATTGCCATCTGTTTGTGTTTGGGAGTCTGCCTGAAACAATTCAATGATAATAAAAAACTAAATATGAGACAAAAATTTATTACATGGAATATACATTGGACTATAATGTCATCCAAACTCTAAGTACAGCCATATATGTATATAAATCAATACAATCAATATCTAAATGATTACAAAACTTCCGGTTTGAGATTTTTTTGTTTCACTCAGTCTATTATTATAAGGTTGTAAATGGATGTATTACTTAAAGGAAGCAGTGACTACTAAACCTGGATTTAAAGTTAAGAAGGTTTATTAAAACTTCAGTTATAAAATACCTGGTTATTATTATCAGCATCAATATTTTCCACAAGCATGCCAGAACTGGTGCCAGGCTGTGGCTCTCCCGACCTCTGGTTAGTTTGGTAGTCTCCTGCAACATTCACATCACAACAGTTCCTGCCTTGTCGAACTTCTAGTTTCACAGTAACATTGTTTGCATCAGGGTTTATTTCTGGATTCGGTTGACCTCCATAATTCGGCTCGGGCTTTACTTGACCTTGTATTGATAGCTCAATTTTCACAGGTGCCATGGAAGTAGATTGTTGAGGATTTTCTGATCTTTGGGGTGCACTTGGAGCTTCAGTTTTCACAGGTTGTTGTTTAGGACCTGACTCTTCCTTAATTTGTGAAGGGTGTATCGGTCCTGGGCTGGCTACGCCACCGACATTATTGTCAGTGTTGGGCCTTACACGTGTGCCACATCTTTTGAACCTTGGATGGTGATGATGATTACGATAGACATGGTGGTTTTGTCTGTTAACATATGATCCATCAAAATCTACTGGACTGTGGCGGTGGCAATCATTGTTGTGATCAATATGGGGATGTCCATAAACTCTTTCAGGGGCATTTCTGAATGATGGAGTGTTATGAGAACTGGTGCAATTTGACCCAGTGTTCTCTTGCTTAACTTGAGTACAGCTACTGTTGCGTGGCATCGCCATTGTAGTGGATGCCTGTTGCATACCTGAGGTGTTTGGCAACCTCGAGCTGGCGTATTCAGGTTGCACTACATCATTAGTAACAGTATTATCTCCCATTTGTCCGTTACCACTGATATGATCCTGTGGTTCTGTCTTGATATCAAACCGTGAATTACTATTCGGGTGATTGCAAAGAGATCTGCTACTTGACACATTCATACCATTATTTCCATTAGATGAACCAGCACCATTGTCATATTGCCTTTTCCGCTGAGCAGAGACATTGTCTTCCTCCTCAGAACTGACTTCTATCAGGTTTGAATTACCTTCATTCTCACGGGAATGCCTCCTTCTTGGCGATATGTTTAGTCGGCGACTAGGTCTTTCTAAATTTCCTACACTACCACTATTCATAGTAACATTTGATGATATTGGATTGTATGTTGCACCAACACTGGGTGGTAGATGATCAAATGTCATTCGTGTTATACTGCCATTTTGTACCTGCATAGGATTGCTACTGATATCATAGTTAACAGGTTGTGGAAAATAGTTATCTTCACCATGTGTTGTAGCAGCATAGAAAGGAGGTACTCCATAAACTCCTGGACGCCTCAATGGAGGAGGGTAATGTGGGTAGTTGGGAAAATAGTAGCCTCCGTGCATTGCAATAGGTGGTTTTGGTTGATAACGAATATTGAGATCTGGCATCCTTTGACCATTGCTATTGGTGCTATCGGCATTATTTCTCCCCAAGGCATAATCTAGGGAACTTGAACTATCTGGCAAAGGTTGATACTCCTCAGGCACAGGAGTGTGAGAAACTCCAGGTTGTGCCATTGGCGCTAAGTTCACTTCATAGAACTGTGAAGGTGATGTTGAGTTGACAGAGTTTGAGGAGATTGCATTCTTTGGTGTTTGCACATTCCTAACAGATGGCACAGCTTCAGATGTTCCTGGCAGCATCTCTAAATCATCATCACTTTCAGCAAATAATGGCTCACATTCCATTTCCTCTGTAAGTAACAAAAATAATTTTCATTTAATAAATAACATTACTAAATTTATCCTTTATTAAATTCAGCTGTAGTCAAAATTGGCCACCTCATTTGTCAAATATTTAGAAGTATGGCTACTGATCAATAGGTTCTGTGCTCAATCCGCTGGTAGGGTACTATTGGATTTTTGTATCAAGTAACCTCTAGTAGTGGCCTAAAGTGTGGATCTGCGCCCAGTGTATGGCAAGATCAACCAATATTTTATGGTGGGTCATGAACATTACTACCTACCCTTTCGCAATTATAGGCATGATGCTACTTTTATTTATGTTGATATTAGCACTACTTCATAAGGTCATTAACTAACTCAAGTCAAATTAAATTAAACATCCTTTATTGTGTAAAAGAAGTAAAAATGTGTTATAATATAGTACATACATTGGTTTCTCTTTATTCCAGCCTTTAATGGCATACAAACAGATCTACATTTTTAATTTATTAGTTGTCTATACTTATATTAAATGTTCCATATTGAAGTGTGCAACAGATGTACATGAACATGAAAGTTTTTGGATTTCTTCCTTAAGAACAGCAACACATCTATGATGGATCCTAAATAGTATTTCAGCAATTTTGACATCAGACAGAGAGATATAACCTGTAATGAGGTCTTGTGCTATGTATTCCTATTTAATTATGTAAATAAAAATATTTTCATATTTCCCATGCAATAATAGTATGGGAGGTAGAAAGATCAAATGATTGGAAATGGGAGTTAGAAATATCACATAGTTAAGCAAAACATCAATGACCAGGTATCTTTTTAGTTTTACTACCTGTGGAAATTTTATGTCTGCACGTATGGGTAGAATATTTTTTAGTAATAATATCAATTTTAATAAGCGACATATCGTACCATTTCTTGGCGGATTGTCGGATGATGTCGATGTAAAAGCCGTATCCAGAATAGCCCCCAAGGAAGAAGGGCCCGGTAAATCCCATGACGGCTGTTCCTGTTCCTCTTCAAATCCCTTTTCAGCCATTATTATTTAATTCCTTGGTTTCATATTGTTCTAAATTAACACTATTTTCTTTTTCACTACAGCACCAATATAGTCCTTGCCAATAGACTGTCAAAAACTATGCCATAGTCCACAATAACAAAACTTAATGAAACTTAATTATTCATATAAGTTAAGTAGTCCGTCATCTTTAATATCGATTATAATCATACTTGAATTCAGTAACATAAAACAGCTCAGATATAAATAATGCGACATCACTACCTGAAACTCGATGTTTTTTTGTACAGTGCCATGACACAGAATAAATATATAGAGCGAACTCAATTAGTTAATTGCAACAGATAAAAAATAGGCTATGGCTCCATAAAGGCTATAATTATTTTATATGTTGGCTATAAAAGACTACGTAAAAATACTTATTTAAGAAGATGCTTCAAAATTAACAATTTGGTACGGAATGAAGACAAAATATTATCTTAATTTTATAATTACCCAACATCTGAATAGGTATTTCTCAAGTAGGTATTCTAGAGAGAAAAATTTATTTATGGTCAACGTTGGGTAAATGATGATTAATTTTTTTTTAGTAAATGTTAGACTTTTTCGATTACTAGTTATTTGCCGTAATAATAAAACAAATTATTAGAATGTCCAGATGCTACTGTATGACTAACCACTAGAAGTTTGGATAAGTAACTAACTATTAGATGTTAAGTTACACAATAAATTTTACTATTTGCGTTTCTTTACAGCAGGTTAAATTATTTTTTAAACAACTACTGGCTGCTACCACAAAAAGACAGAAAAGTTTGATTTCAACACTTTTTATCTTGACAAGTTGTCAGTCAAAGTAGTCACTTCACAACGGAATTTTGTTTCAATCAGTTAGTCCCACTCGGTCAAAAGTTAATGTATTGTATTAGCGTTACCCAAGATCAGTTTACTATTTTTCAATTTCATTAATTGTCTGTGATCGCATGGCTAGTTTGAGTTAATTATTGAAAGTTTAATTCACGAGGGTGAAAAATATTTGGATAATTTTTTGTTTTTGATTTTACGTTATGTAAAAGTAGAATAATCCTGTTCATATTAAAAGAGGACTAGTGTTACCAAAAACTTACGGTGCATATTTAATAATCGGTGCAGAGTTTGGTGTCTAAAAGGTTTAATTTCTTTGAGGTTAACACAGCTTTTTTATTATATCATAAAAACGTCGTCGTCGTGTTTTTATTATATCATAAAAACGACAAGAGGAATAATAGTGTAATCCGTCATAAAAATATTACCGTAATCATTCTTACAAACCAACTTCAACCAACTATTAAATTCAATCGTTATTTATTAAAAACAGTAATTTATACATAGGTTTCAATTATTCGGGTGATATGTTTTCATCGTTACCTCTGTTCCTGAAAGGAAAAGTTGTAAAGGGATTTGGGAGAGGTTCCAAAGACTTAGGATGCCCCACTGGTGAGTTGGTTTCCATTACCTTCAAATTTAGAACAATATTATGCGTAAAATATGATCTTCAAAGAAGTCGATTATGCATATGGCTTTGATGGAAATAGAATGCAAGTGATAGTAGGTTCAGTGGGATTCTCACTCCTGGGGTTCTGGATTCCAATCGTAGCGTGTAGCTTTTTATGGGATATGTACGTGCGTTTACCGTTATATTACTTTATGTAACAGAGAAGGACAACATTGTGAAAAAACCTGCACTCATTTCCTCCATAACGTCCTTCAAGGCGTGTGAAGTGTGCCAATGCGCTTGGCCCGTGTGGTAGCATATTATGGCCTTAAGCCTTCTCTTTTTAAGAGTGTCGAGTCCAACAGTAGCTGATAAAAGGTTCTTTGAACATGATAATGATAATGACGATTAAGGATTAGGATCAAGGATTAGAAATTCTTAACATAACATCACGCCTTCATTGACCCGAAGGGGTTGGCAGAGGAATGTAGTGCACTCCCACACCTCACCAGCTATACCATGAATTAAAGGGTGAACGTATTGCTATACACCAGTCATAAATCTAAAATTCGAAGTCATACTAGGAACTCTAAGTTAGAAAAACCCAATAATGCCTGATCCGAAAATCGGACACAGAACTCGATTGATAGCTACGTTTGCAATCATTTGACCAACGAGACAATCAAAGACGGAAATTGTTACGCGCTTATTCTTACGCGATTAAACCAGCTTTTTCTAAATAAGCGATTAGTATAGCCTCTGGAAGCTAGAGCAGTACCAGTAGAACCCTTCGTGGGGGTGAAATACTAGGAGACCCACAGAAAATTGAGAGCAGTCGAAGCGAAGTGCGTCAAAATTGCTAAGATTAAACTTTTACTGTAATATAACATAACACCGTCTATCTCCAAAGGAGTAGACAGAAGTACATTTTTAGAAAAGAGTACACTCTTACGATTCGTCAGTTATTTTATAGGTCCCACTATAAGTGAGGGGTGAACCTAATGCTATACACCGGTCAGAAAACAAAACAGCTAATGCATTTAATTCCAACATAGAAACACCTAATACGTTGCCCGACCTTTTGAGCAACAGTCGCCCTTGCAACCACTAGACCAACGAAGTAGTCAGCTGTAAAATACCAGTAATAAATGTAGGTATCATTACTTCCGTTCTTATATTACTCTGTTCTTCTTTTTTTTTTATGTAGAAATAGACCGCTTCCTTGTTCGAGTGGTTGCTAGCGCGACTGCCGATCGGGACGTCCTGCATTAAAATTCTCGATCGGGTACTATTAGATTTTTCTAATTCAGAATTTCTATGTAGAACTGATTCGGAGTCAGGATCTGAGCCCGGTGTACGGCAATAGGCTTACTACCAATTCCATGGGACGTAAACGTAACTGGTGAAACGTGGGACTGTACTCACTCCTCTGCCTCCCCCTTCGGGGATTAGTCGTGATGTCATGTATGTAGAAATAGGCTCACGTTATACTTGTCTGGCTTTGTTTGGCTGTTGTATTTGTCTCATCTATTCAGCAACTATGTACCAAGTCGCCTTGTGGAGCGTTTTGTTAAATAACCCGCTTTGTTCAATGCGACACGAATTGATAGTGTTATCGGCGTTTATTCCAACTTGCAAACGACGCAGAGTGAATATTCCACAGAGACAAATCTTCTGAGAACCAAATTGTTAAATATTTCTGTATCTGAATTAGCTGTTGGCACATTTTTTTATAAATGCACTTTGAAAGTAGGATATAGTATTGTATTGTTCAGCATAAAATAGGATTGCAAAGTGCGGTATGCTATACGTTATTATTATACCATCACGCCAGGTCTCGTACGCGGTAAGCAAAGGGCATCGAGTGTCACATAATATCTCTTCCCTACAGTCCTTATCCTTACAATCCTGCCATGCTTCTTTTACATCACTGGATATATGTGATATATTCATAAATGGATTATCTGTTTTGGAGACTTCTGACTTCCCTAATACCCACTATCTGACTTAATCAAGGTAGGTGAGTCTGGACAATAGTGATTCCAAGCCTACCCTGTTAGGTGCCTGGAGTAATAGTATAATAATGATAATGCTGATGAAACTTCAGCTTCGAAGCGCTAATTTATACTTGATATAAATGAAAAATATTGTCTTTATTTTCAGAGGCAAACTGCAGAACACAGTAACATTTTAGATAATTGCATTACAGGTAATGCTTGATAGAAATTTACATACACAAAACAAACAGTCGTATTTGCTCTAAAAACATATTTATTCGGAGTGGAAATTGAACCCTCGACATCTAGTTTAGCAGTCAGAGTGACTAACCACTTGACTAAAACGTCCGTATGAGTGCGACGATAAGCATAACGACATTGTAGGTATATGATATATAAGGTTTTTCCGCGCTATTCTTTTTTAGCAGTATCTTTCAATATTGCCTTGCTTATTCGCTCCTAATACGCGAAATACCTCAAATGTTACAACTCCGTGATCAACAACAATTGAAGACAAGTTGATAAAAGCATTATGTTAAAAATTTGTAAATATGTATATGGAACTGGACATTAATTAATATATATTTCGATGGCTGCGCCGGCTTTCAATATAAAACTTTCACGAGCTGCTTTCGTTTTTAGATGTTTTTCAAGAAACTTTGAAAGAAGAACACACATAGAAGGAGATAATTCCCTAATTTATCTGTTATAAAGTAAAAAATAAACTATTATATAGCAACTTCCTTAAATCATATCTAAATTAGTAGATTCGAAAACTTACATTCGAATTTTTTATCTATTTATTCACTGTTAATTAGCACGATTAAATAAAAACCATAATTAACACAATAATATGTACAACACAATACCAAAAATTCCTAAGTTAATCATTAAAATACAAATTAATTATAGATATTAAAATACCTATATAACTTACATTCCAATTGCAAATATTCTAAAACTATAAAACTGAAGAGACGTCTTTGTGTTCTTAATGAAAAATGGAATAGCTATAACACTGGAAGTAATATGACATTGGCACGTTTATTACACTGAGGAGTTTCTATTGTTTATTCGAGTTTAGTTTACAATGACTGGTACAATTCACATATATGCACATGTAAGGATGGCTGTGAAGTCTGCGTTACATAAGTCAAATGATTTTGGCTCGTTAAGCAATTACTTCACTTAATGAAATCACACATAAATTATATTTTACCTAATTTAGATCCGGTCGGATTTTAGTAAGACAAATGGGGCCAAATTTCGTTCTTATTTCCTCGTTTCTACTTATCAAGAGCGGCAGCTGTAATGATTTTGTAATTTAATATTAGTTTGAACTGATCGTCTAGTTAATGTATAGCGACCCGAACTGTTCACCCACAGATTTTATTTATCGATTTTATTGCCGCTAAAAAAAATATTGATTTTATACTGTGTCAGAGTGTCAAATAAAATTTGTACATATCTAGTATTTTTTTATAAATTCAAAATATACGTTGCATGTTTTTTTATCTCTGTGGTTACTTTAGATAAATTTAGAACTTGTGAATTGTTCTGAAACTTTTTATTATGTCATTTTGGGTGTCATGTCGTTTTTTCCCACAATGTTCATACAACATAAATGACTTTCGTGTCACCGTCTCGGGGTAGTAAAATTTGTGTATCACTCGATAGATGCGGTATTTAGTTAGTTAATAGCACTACTTATGTGGTGTTATCTAATGAACTCAATGTTTGTCCTCAAATTGGAATCGTGAGGCTTTTGTACATACATGTATGTGTATATATATATATTTTTATAATCAAGAATGGTCCTTTTAACAAGACTCGGCACCGAGTCATAAAGCTCGATCCACCCAATCTTGGTTAGAAACGAACGTTCCGGATTTCATCAAAGTTGAAGACTGGCCGTCATCTAGTCCTGATCTTAATCCATTGCATTATGATTTATGGACAGTTTTAGAGAGTAAGCTTGCTCTAAACGCCATGATAATTTGGAGTCCTTAAAACATTCCATACGATTGGCAGTTAAGAATTTTCCCATAGAAAGTGCGTGCTGCTTTTGATAACTGGCCTCAACGTTTAAAGGACTGAAGACTTTATTGCAGCCAATGGAGACCACTTCGAATAAGCTTTATATATTTTTAAAGGTTTTATATTAATGTATTAAACTAACACACTGTAATAGTAATAAATGTTACGTATAATAAAAAAATGTTGTTTATGGCATGTGGTATTTATGGCAAGATTATGTATAGATAATGTTTGATAACAATCTTGTGCTGCGTTAAACTAACAACTAATGCTACAATTATGATAGCGATATTTCATGTTTCAAGTGAAGGCCCCAATAGTGTTACGATTATACATATATCTTAGGACATCTCTACATAGAACCATTTGACCCCTAAGAAAACATTGAAAAAAGCTCCTGTTATGGTAACCAGACCGCTGATAAAATAACTATATAAATAAATACTTATCTGAATATTTTTACACACTCAGACATAACAAAAACTTGTGCTCATCACAGATATATTTATTCTGGGTTGGAATCGAATCCTCGACCTCTGGCGCAGCAGTCCAGTTCACTACCCACTACACCAATGAGCAAGTGAGATTTCAACCATATTTCAATTTCCTCAATATTAATATATAATAAAACAAAATAGACGTAGAATTACGAAGTACAAAGAACAAAACAGACAAAGAACGACACTAGGCAATAATACATTAGTAAGAGTGGTATTTATAAAAAAAACAAAAAAAAATTCTGAGGTGTCTGAAGTCTGCCAACCCGCACTTGGCCAGCGTGGCAGAGTATGGCCTTAACCCTCTCAATATAAGAGGAGACCCATATTCCAACAGTGGAATGACAAATGGGTCGATTATTATTAAGAGGTAACCATATTGATTTATTGTCGAACAAATCTACGTAAGTACACCTTTGCCGTCAGCAATAACTACATGCCTACAAGTATAGTCCTGAAGTTTAGCGGAAATTTCAATTCTAATTTATTTTGGGAAGAATCAAAAGTACAGGTGAATGAAGGGCGAACAAGTAAAATCGTCCTGATGTCCGGTGGCATCAATTTACGGTTTTATTTTAATTGTCTAGCACACTAAAATAAAAATAAAAACATCGTCTATAACACTATAATGCTCTATACACAGTTAGTCCTCGACACTTGTACACTTTGAAGAATCTAATTGCCGTAAGTTTCTTATAATGAAGATATCTCATTTCTGTGTCAAAATTATTTAAAAAGCGGATTTTATTTTGCCAACCACATTTCATATTTATTTGTCAATAAACTAATTGTTATTATATTCCATGGGACGTAGGTATAACATAACGATTGGACCGTAGGAATTAAATAACGCTCTGCGTACCCCTTCTGGGAAATACAGACGTGATGTCACGTTATTTTAAATTTTATGGTTGTTTAATTGATATGAGCCACATACGATCATCACGAAAGATCAATAATTAAAATGTTCATGCAATTCATTTTGGTAGCTATTTTCATTATCAAAGTATTTACCTATCAATTTTATTAATCAGAAACTGCACAACAGAGGTGACATTGGTGAGCAGAGGGGATTTATTTATAGATCGATTGATAGACTCATTTTATTAAATCCTATAATAATCTTTCAAAAGTATATCGTATTTACCATCATATCGCGAATGTATTTCCCCAAAATATGTGAGTAGTGTAGTGTACTAACACGATTCACCAGCAATAGCTGCGCAAGGAGTCTGGTTATATGCCCGGTGTATATCAATAAACCTATTGATAGGGGATAACCATCCCCTATTACAAGGGACGTAAAACATAACTGATGAAGAAGAGCAGGACACTCCTCTATCTACCCCTTCGAGGGAATACAGGCGTGATGTCAGTTTTCGTGTGTCCATAAATAATATATTTAAAAAGATGTTTCTAGTGCATCGCGTGTAGGTATATGTATTTTAAATTTATTTATCTATTTATAATAACTTGTTCGATATTAGATAACCATTATCGACAACAAGAAAATGTCATGTACTTTTTGATACGACTTGTAGATTGTTTTAATCTGTATTTAAACTATTTAAGATGAGCCCGCGAAGGTCATCGCTTTGTAATATACAGTGATAATATGTCACTACGATATTAATGTTCATTAATACGATTATTAGTTGATAGGACTCGAATGCGTCTGCTTTCATTGACAATTGTTTCTCAATCAATATTATTTCAATAAAAGCTTATTTTTAAATCGAATTAATCATACATGAATTATATAAATGTATATATATTAATTCTATACAAAGTTAATAGTAATGTCAGTACAGGCAATATCACACAATAACAATACTATAAATTTAATTGTAGGATATAAAAATGAAATAAAAATATTCGCCATTGACTATTCATTACCTACACTTTATCATCATCGAAAATGATCAAATCATCACCTATGAAATCATACAACCATCTATCTAAAGGTGTAATATAACTGCATATTGTAGATATCTATGTACAGACTGCCTCGTTGGTCGAGTGGTTGCAAGCGCGACTGAAGGGCGGGAGGTCCTGGATTCATATCCCGGGTCGGGTACTATTGGATTTTTCTTATTTAGAATTTCTAGTATGTACTAACTCGGAGTCTGGAATTGTGCCTGGTGTATGGCAATAGGCACACCACCTATTCCATGGGACTTAAACGTAATTGGTGAAACGTGGGAGTATACTACACTCCTCTGCCTACCCCTTCGGGGATTACAGGCGTGATGTTACGTTCTATGTACAGACTTTTATACTTACTGTCTTTATTCATAATAAGTGTTGTATCCCACTGTTTCAAATTCCCTGTGAGAACAAGTCAAAATATATGTATTATAATTGTACTATTGTATTAATTGTATTGTATTAATTATGTAGTAATAATACTATTGTATTGTATTAATTATTTCCTGAATATTTACACACATTAAAATATGTACCGGTCTAATTCATATGGCAGTGATCTGTCTCCAATCTCTGCGACCTCTGGTAGGTTCGAGACTAGGTCCAGATATTAAATCTTCATTTTAGTCTAATAATTTCCTAATTTTTTCCAGCCAATTATCCCTTAGAAGTAATACAATCTCTTCCTCCTGATTTGAATCCCGGAGTATACTATGGATGGGCACAAGTGGAGTCTGGACCGGTGCACAAAATGGTAGCCAACATTGGCTGGTGCCCTTTTTATCAGAATAAACATATGTCTGTGGTAAGTTACTCAATGATAACAAGTCATAAATAGTCAAAAAGTAAATAATTGTGTGTAAAATATTTAGAAGATCAAAAGTTGAACGTCACTATGTAAATATAACGTTAACCGTCTTGATATTATTATAATTGATCACTATATTCATTGTCTACTTGTATATTTATGAATATTATTACAGTTTAGTATAACAGGTCATATTTTTATCATAGTAAGATTATTTATTAGTGGTCATTTTAACTTTAGTACACCCCTACCATTATTACGAATTTTCATCTCTTGTACCTGAACATTGTCTGGAAGAAACCACTTTGAAAGCTGTAAGGCAACCTTTTGTACACCCAACATTTAGAGATACTTGTGTTCATGTGTGATTTTCTACTGGTGGACAAATAAAGAGAAAAATATATAAGATCTTCGGTAGCATAATGAATAGACGACTATCACAAAGGTTTTTTATAACAACAAAGCTTTGATAAACCCACATTTTGACTTTTTATTGCTAGGTTTTGTTTATTTCATATATAATTTACGAGTAATCTCTTTATTTTCAGGAAACCCACATCATGCACAAATTCGAACACGATTTCTATGAATCAAGTTTAAAAATTTGTGTTGTTGGTTACTTGAGACCAGAGAAAAACTTTAGTTCCCTCGATGACTTGATATCGGCGATCAAACAAGATATTTCCAATGCAGAAATAAAATTATGTGAAACTGACGCTATAAAACTAAAAACAGATAAATTTTTCTTGAATGAAAATTAATATCAAAGTTTATAGAACAATATTTGTGCTGCATGAGTACCTACCTTGCTGTGAGTGCATTGTTACAATGCATTTATCATTTCCGTTACTAGTATTGGATCTTATCAAAGCACTTAGTGACATAATTCCAAAGCAAACTATAGTAAATAAGTGTATAGAAGAGTTATATCGATTGAAATTATTATGCATAAAATGTGTAACAGAAAATTGAAAAGAAACCACTTCATATTGTTTAATGTATTATCTGTATTAGTGTCAATAAACAGTTACAATAAGAGAATTTCCAAGAATTTTATCATGTGATATTTTTATAGAGATATTACTATAAATATACTTATTTTACACAAATTTTGTTCTTTTTTTCAGTATTCAAATGGTAGGTCCAAAAAAACATCTTGCCCCCTTTGAAAAAGCCTTTATTTGTAATGCTGTAGTAACAAATCCAGTGAAATAGCAAAATTGTCACTTATTCATATAATTGGAAATAAAATGCAATCTTAAATTATGGCTCTCTCTCCAGGTTAGTTTAATGTTGTTTTCTCCTAAACGAACATCCTGAAACAAAACAGTTATATCAAATTATTGTCATAATTCCAGAATATAAAAACATTTGCAAGTCAAATATTGCAAGGCAAAAATGCATTTCGAAATGATAACAACATTGAAACACAATTGTAATCACATTTACAGTGTAAGCATTCAATTTTGTGTGTTAACACATTATGACCGGAAGGAGATGGGTTAATTACCCATTAAATATTTAATTATATTTAATAAAACAACTGAAACCAGACTATTTATTGATACTTTTATTTATGGACACTGCTGACATGCACATTTCAACACAGTATTATCGAGAGTAGTATTATTTCTTACAATACTACAATCAATCAGTGAGTGGCATGGGTTGTTACACATCTTGTTTAGAGACATCGTATATAAGCCAACTGTAAGTTTTGGAGAGCTCAGATACCCTTTGACAGTTCAGTCATATATGCAATTTGTTAAAATATATGTATTAAGTTGAAAAGATATTCTAAAGTGTATATATTTATGCAATGCTGTTACTTCCTATAAGCAGCTATCGTTGTTCATTTCTCCATTTTAGAAACGTGTTTCAACACATCCACAAATGTTTAGTGTTTTGGCGCTCTTGTGAAATCAAATATTTATGTCTATAGGTATAACAATATCTGACAAAAATTAGCACACGACAAGTTCACCCAGAAAATTTCTTCAGTTGGTATTCAATTAGAATATATTTTGGTTAGAAGTTCAGAAGTAACATTAAGTCATCTTAGTTTGTAACAAATCTTGAGCATTAAAAAAAACTTCTATCCGAATTAATGATCAGATTTTTCATTAATTTGGCAATATTCAGGTTATAAACATGCAAAAGAGACAAGCAAAAACACAAAATCATTAACTATTCTGATTTTCTTTGACTCTGTAATAATGAATTGAATACTATAAAGAAATTGTTATCATATGGTAACAATGAAACATTTCCTTGTTTACATCCATATCAGAGTGACAGTTGACATGAGCAGGGTTGTCTAAGAAAATGAAACGGTGATGTTATATAGGCAAGTTAAACAATATAAAAACATGCAACTTATAACCTTTATTCACCAACATTCATAGATGGTTTGTCATCATGTACTAACAATAGAACTGATTGATCCTTAGAACCTGCTAAATGCAGTAGAAACTTGGAACTAGTTACTAAATAATAGCTATTCTATAATGAACATAAATTACATTTCTATGTCATTCTATATTATTTCCATATATATTTTAACATTTTCTGAAACATCAGACTCAGGGTAGAAATATTTTAGCTCTATATACGGTTGCTGTCATCATCGATAATACATTTCTTGGATATCTGTAACTTAGCTAAACAAGATGTTTGAACAAAATATATGTAACAGACCATTTCCTCAATTTAAATATATCTGCCGATACTATGTTTAATTGTCTTTGAATTAAAAATCCTTATATTTCAAGTCTATTGTATAGTAATTAGATCAGGCTCTTCATTTTGTTGTGTAATCTCACAGGCATAGTTATCATGCATACCACAATGTAGGCAGAAGATTCACTCTTGTATTGTTGACAGAAAATACAGAGTCCCAAACATATCTACTCATACAGATCTACATTCATCATTATTCATACATACAAACACCAGACATGATTTAGACAGTTGTGCCTTTGTCTCCATGTCACCTGCATTCATCAACATTCGCTTTGCACATGTCTTGGCATAACTTCCTCTATCATACTTTTATCTGTTTGAAAACTCCAAGCATGCCCAATTCCTCGCTTTTATACTAACTCCTTCACACTAATTTTATTCAATTTTGTTATTTTAAGAGTGCTGGGAGTTTTTTTTCTCCGGCTTTTTTCTCCCGGTCTACTATAGCCCGAGGGGTGCACAAAGTCAAAATACAATGACTAAAACATGACTTTCATTGAGTGTATGTATATACCTTATAATGAATAAAAGAATTTGAATTTGACACAGTCTCTCTAACATCTGTATTATGAATATGGTTGATGATGCAGAATAAGAAAGATGCTTTGTTACATCCTATACTACTTTATTAATTTAAA
>DWEE01000780.1:0-15376 GCA_018245755.1 Parelbella macleannani | reverse complement strand
TTACCATGTTCTGTGATTAAATGAATGTACATGGTAATAAAACCTGTAATTAATAACTGTAACAAAATGTTTAATTTTAAAAAATATGTACTATGTATATGGAATTTATTTTATGGGAATCATTTATTTCATATTTTTGAATTACATAAATACTTTAAAACAATGTAAAGTATTACTATTCAGCTTTTCATGAATATCCTTTATAAATGATTATATTGTGTAACGACTTGTCATGTGTATGTTTTTTCGGGATGGCTTGACTAGTTTCGAACCTGTCTGTGGTCCTTTTCATAATGTTCTGCCGACTGCGGCGAGATCGCGGCGAAGAGATATGCCAGTTAAACCAGCAAATGGTTTAATCCAGTATAATATAGAGACACATGAAACGTTTAACAGTAAAATAGATGGTTTCATAGTATTTCAAATTTAGTATACTTCAAATCAGCTTTAGTTAGGCTTTTTCGCGTTTTAATCCAGTTAGAGCCGTTTTTTAAATCATAAATCCAGTTTCAGGACAGAAAAGTCTATTTTAAAAGGAGAGTGAGAGAAAAATCACTCTTTAAAATACATGTAGATTTACAAAATACAGATAACTATCAGAACACTAAGTAGCTAAAACGCGATAATACTAGATAATAATGCAGGAGATGCTGTAAAAATTGTAAATGCTCTCATCGTATCGGAACTGCTGTTATAAAGGGTATTAATTGAATTTGTCTCAAGGGAGAGAGTTTCCGTTTTGCATTAGGCTACGGTTACCAGAATATGACTATTGTTTCAGGACTTATTTAAGGTATTCCCGGTTGCAATTTATACAGGTGTCATTTTTAAAATGGAAAAAAAAAGTTGAAAAGTGTATTCTAATGTTAAAAATTTAATTTGCTTGCTGTAGTTATGCCTAAAACAAATTATTTTTTAAAATAAAATTGCTATTTATGATACTTCATTTTGGTGTATTGGGTGAATGAATGAAGGGCAGTGAACAATTATTATACATTCCTCCATTTTTATAATCATAAGATTAAAAACAAAAAATTTCATGTCCTTACCATGAGAATATGGCTCTGTAACTTGGGAACGCCTTATAATAAATGTTACAGGGTGTTCCAGCGTGGCTCGACAGACACAAACTGCGTTTTTAAATACCACGCTATTAATTATAAAGTTCATAATTCTTTTACACAAACAACAATAATATCGACCATGAAAGCCTGCAAACGTCCCTGAAAAATCTGAACTAGATCTCAGCCAATCTATGATTTAACAGTTTCTGGTGTCCACTTCACACTACATACCGTTTGTAATCTGTTAAGTCTCAGGTCCACAAGTAGTGCGTAAAAAAATTTAATTTAAAATGTGTCCCGGTATAAAATTTCAGCTAATTGGTCACCCACCCACCCACCTAGGCCCAGTCGCGGAACACTAACGAAATTACATCCTCTTTCATAAAGTGCTAGGGGTTCAAATTTATTTTTAATTGATACTATAATGAGTCCTCTCGGCCCAATTTATAGCTTATATTAAACATAATGCCAGCGATTTTGTTAATCCGTACCCTTGTAGGACTACATGTAGCTATTACTTATTGGTTCATTCGTTTATCTACTTGCCTATTCGTTTATTCATCCATCCATTCATCGTCCCTTGCATCCATTTCTCCATTCATCCGTACATCCATCTGACTATTCCTTCGTCCATCTGTCCGCCGTCCGTCTGTCCGTTCGTTAGTATTCATTATTCGTCAACGAAACAATGACGAAAATTCTACATAAAACAAAACGTACAATTTATAAAATTATTCAGACTATTACGACTACATTGAATTATTAAACTTTGTTAATGTAGAGTAAAGCCGTTATACATATTTATAGATATATAATATCAATAAGTGGTCGAATCTGACCACAAACGAATGTTTTCAATCACCAAAGTACAGCAAGTTTCCCCGAGAGCGTGCAGTTAGAGATTAGTAAGTACCGAATGCATAAGTAATCCCGGCGCGCTGGCACTGATCGATGTACTCGCTTAATAAGCGGCATATTTGCTTGTTTTCTGTTGTTGGGGATACTTTTTTTGTATGCCTTTTCACGTTTCGTTGGGGTAAGTTTTGCGCGTTTTAGTGGTTAAGGTTTGATGTGTATGTCGTGTTTAAGGGTTGTTATAGAGTTATAGTCCTGAAAGAACGTGTATATACTAGTATATGTCTGTAGATATACATATGTATGGAAGATTGTTTTTTAAGAATTACAAAATACTGATAATATTTATTTTGACGGTATAAATGCGTCCCAAAATATATGGCTTTAATCATTTTCATTCTGACGCAGATGATACGCATGAGACAACATCTCCGATATTAAGACAATAGATAGATATATAGATACAAGACGTGCGGTGTGAGCAATAAAAAATTACTTTAAATAGACAATTAATATAACCTATGGTCGGTCTTTAGCTTAAAGGCAATCTCTTACAAACAACGACGAATAAAATGATGGCATGATTAATCATGATGATAATGATAAATTACTACAATACTTTTTATCCTAATAATAATAATTATCACCTGCATTATGAACACCGTAGCAGTGATGCACGTACGAGTATCACATGAGCACTCTGTTGGAAAATTCCGGAAACTCACGCAACACTCTCCGTTCGCGTCGGGAACTTCCCGCGCTTATTTTTTTTTTAAGTAGCGTTCATTGAATAATGAAGTCGCCCAACGGATGTACGTTCGTTATAATTGTCGCTTGTTATACGTACATATAACCGTTATTTTATCCAGATCCTTATTTACATTATGTGCGAAAAATATCTAAGCTTGCAGACTTGACGTGCTTCTCGCAGATTGATCACTCTCAAAAAAAAATTCTTAGTTTTAAAATTTACAGACAAAACGATTCCACCGCTTCTCAAATATATACCATATTGTAAATTAAATTTGACCCCTTGCTATTACTAAATTAATTTAAAGTGAATGTTTTGAAAGAACCTGCTCAGGCATACCGAGCCACTTTATCTTTCGTTTCCATCGCATTTCACGTTCAACGGTTGGTAAGCGTAGTGACATATATCTAATTATTAAATTATTTAACGAACATTTCTGAACGTTAAAACATCAATTAGATGAACGGGCAGTGAAAAGAAAGGTGCAAAACGATGAACCATGTTTCAAGATTAACTTAATTGAGAAAAAATATCTCTATACATATAAATATAATACATACATATGTACGAAAGTACGCATCTCATTTTGTTGATGTTTCAGCAACAGAAATATTCGATAAACTGTTAAAATAGAATGCCGATAGCGGCGTTGTTAAATTTTGCGTGAACACGGTAAATTTGCCGATCATTGTCAGTGTTAACAAAACCGTACAATTTTTATATCGCAACCGCGTCACAGAAATATCCAGCTTGTTACCGATCTCCATCTGAATATACCTTTATAATGGGTGACTATTGTTTACGCTATCTGCAGAGTCGTTATATGAAAGTGTATAGCATTGACCAATTAGGAGGAAAAAGATTGTAGAAATTTCGAGAACGATTTATTAAGACATTTTTCTTTCAAATAAACGCTCTACCTTGTACGACATTTTTACGATATACAAACCAACATGTGCAGAAGTTAATAAGCACCCCGCGATATAAGTAAATTGACTGTTATAAAGCCTATAATGTAAGCTACCAAATAATACAATGTAGTATAGATCATAACGTCTTAAAAGTAATCTAATTGACTTTATCCTCTTCTGATATTCTTGTTCAGTCTCTATGAGGGGCAGCGGCCACATAGAATCCCTGCCTAACTTCTTACTAGTACATTTCTGTCTATATACAGACGGAACTTATATAGTTATAAAATTTAATACCAAATGAGGTTTAAACAAATGAAACACCCTTTAGCTAGGTGTCCTAGTTATATTAAATATATTTGAATTGAAGTAGCTTAGTGTTTTTAATTAGAACACAGCCTACTACACAAACATATCGCCTACAATCGAACACACTCGTGTGTCTATGTAAAGTATCTCATCGCTAGTCCATTACGTGTTTCTGTATTGACATTAGCACAAACTTCAGATGTTTACTCGCCACATAACCATTCACGTCGCGTCACGGCACGGACTTGGCGGATGTTTTACAATAATCTCGATATAAGGATCGCTCAGGATATTGGTGTTATGAGTGTTTGTAAACAATATTTAGGTACGTGTGATGTCGTTTTTATAGCACATTATGTTTGTATATCATGTTTTATATGAACAGGAATATGTAACATATTAAAAATGGTGTGTGTTTGACTTTCTGTTGTTTTGTTTGTTGTATTAGCATTTTTACGAGTAATTTGTTGTTGTATTAGCATTTTTACGAGTAATTTGAGGTAATGTAAGGTAAGGTAACGGTAATTGAAGGTATTTAGAAGTTTTTTGTGCAGTTATAATAGCCTCAGTTTTTAGTTTTAAAATTCATATTGTGCGATAGCTTGATACATTTATATTATAATGGTTACATGTATCCTACACTTATACATTTTCCTATTTCCACTTATATCATATTTATGAAGGATTTCCACCTGCTACAGTCTTAAAAGATTTTTTAAATCTCCACGACATTTATTAATTAAATACCAATTTATCGTATACATATTATCTGTAAGTATGTATAAAGGATTTTCGCCTGCTAGGGTCGTGGCAGATTTCATTCGCCCTCACTACATTTATTAAAGCACACCAATAAATTTCAGACATATTTTTTAAATAACAGATAATCTGAACTTCTGCACTTGAATTTCTTCCAATGACCTCACAATGTCGGGTGTAATACTCACAAACAAACCGTCGGTAGGTACATGTATTTTAAGGCTCAATAGAAAGTGTAAAAGGCCACTAATGTCAATGTATAAAAGGGCCGAACACGCTTAGAATTCAACGGTCAACCGCAACATTTTAATATTGTATGTAATTAAAACCAACCCAGAACTAAACTTATATTTAACATCCGCGAACAAACCTTCCAATATCAATACTAAAGTGGAGTAAAAGCTCGGTCGCGGGTAGATATAATTCGTTTTAGCTGGTATTGCAATCCAAATACATTATCTGATATTTCGGCCGGTGTCCCGTGTAAATATTGGTTGTGGAGGCCCCAAAATCTCTGTTGAGAAGATACTCCAGCCTCTCGAGCTACCCGGGTACACACTGATACCCGTGTACCGGACGAGCCCCTAATGGAGATTTTAGGACTGAATTAGTTTCGTTTTCCTTTTGGGACGGTTATTTTTGGCGGACATATGACGATCATTGCCTCAAACATTAAATATATTAAAGTACTCATTCCATTGCGGTGTTTTCACAAAGCAGGTATTAAAAACCAACTCAGTGCTAAGAGCATTCTCTGCAAGTCTACCTCTGGACTAAACAGAAAAACTGCTCCCCAACAACTTACAATCACAATGCACATTGACATATACATACATATGCCATATTTATATCCATTTTCTTATGTAAAACCTCGCACGTGGGGACACAAAGGCGCATTTAATGACCATTGCTGCATACAAGCTACATAATTAAATGAAAGAAGATGTACGACACAGTATAGGTAGGTGGATACGCAGTTTCGAATAATTACTACGGTCATTTAACATTCCGTTTAGACACAGTGCGGCCGCAGAATGCAATCTGCATTAGGGCTCCGCGGTACCTAGTGGTGGCGACAGCAACTCGGTGGAATTAAGCAAATGGGTCGTTTGGCAATCGTTGGAATTAAATTATATTAATACGCGTCGATAATCATATAGAATAGTGGCTTAGATTAATAATTTCTTCTAGGAAATGTTATCGTTGAGTTTCGGGTTCGATTCCCACCCGGGACTAGTCTATATGTGATGAGCACATTTTTCTTGTTTTATGTCTAGGCCTTAAAAATATCTAGATATAAGAACATATACCAATACACATGTTTATCAGTTTTTTAATTAAAATACGCTCCACCCACTGTAATAAATGGTTGTGTGTGATGTCCTACGATATTTAGTATTTCATATATTATTCACTTTCTTATCGGAGAGCGTCCAGTGTTATTAAATCTACTGTTATCGTAGCGGAAAGATCATGTCACTCGTATGGAATTTTCTTACTTAGAACTAGTATTTCTGAAACCGGTGTAAGTGTATGACGACTGACGAATGTAAAAGAAGCGCGTCAAGTCTATGGGGATAAAGATATTTGACACTCGTTACACTCGGCTCACCTTGAAGTGATGATACAAGAATAAGAAAATCATTCTTACTTGAAGCATGCATTATATTTGCAGTGTTAAGGTTTAAATTGTTTAGCTAAGTTTGCAGAACACTTGCGAATTGTTTGCTGTGCTGTCGAACTTTCCAACAATTATCTATGAGTTATAACATGGGCTTGAGACAGGTGGAATCATCTTTACACCGATATTCATACATTATTATCATCAACATCAGCCTGCATAGTCCACTGCTGGATACAGACCACTCCAATAGCACACCACTTACCTATCTCAGTAGACAGATAGTCACTCAGTGATGACCAGCCTACTGTCACTTTAGCTAATACATATACCTACAATGGTGCTGAAAAGTTTTCATTGTACAGTAATTCACATTTTCTTTTAAATTAACTTTATGAAACAAGTAAACTGGATAGGTAACATTTAAAATGTTCTTTTTTTAGCTTTAAACGACTATACAAATGAATAAAAAGGCTTTAAACAACAACAGAAACACATCCCTGCCGTGTATGGAAACCGAAAACTTCAAAAGCGCAGTACAGTTACGCTTTTTAATACGATTGGCTGTTGAAGTTTGCCAAACGCAGCCAAAATTCATGGAACTTCCCCTAATCTAGCTGCAGCGCAGTTCGAACTTCTTGTATTCGAATTGTTCGCGCCGCGATAGTTGACTGGAAACCTCAGTTGTGAACTGCGCGCTAAACTCGACTTGTCGCGACTCTGATAGCAGGTAGCTACGTATCGCTAGAATTCGCCGTGTCGAAGGCAGTTGTTCCAAGTTCGACAGCGCCAGCGGGGAGGCGAAATTAGATTTTATATGCACTAGTTCTCCAAACCTTCTGGTACATACGCCGTAGCAAAATTTACTTAACATAATATTGATGCTAGCAGTGATTAGATGTTAGCTGACGATCGAGCGTAATGGGGTGCTATTGAATAGCCTCTTTCCAGCAGTGGAAGATGACGTGTTGATAATGTTGATTACTATTGATCAAATTGTAGCATATTTTAATACCGCTGTATAATATTATGTGTATTTTATGATACTAACTTTCCTAAAATTACAGCATGAATGATTCGCCTGTAAAATATAGTTTGAAAAATTTTCCCGTCTTGATGAGAGCAATGCGGAAAATCAACAATACAAGTGCCACTTAGCAGACATCACATGCTTCATGGAAAACTTTATGGTGCGCAATTATCTTCGATATTTTCCTTTTATTATTAAAAATTCACATAACATTCGTGTTGAAAAACGCACGACAGAGATTCCAAGTTAAATTCTGAAGCGGAATAATAACTTAATAACAATCAACTATTCAGAGTAATAATGCAATACACAAGTAATCACAGTAACACAATCAAGCCGCCTATTTCCTCGCCGGCGCATATTTCACTGTTTAGCGCGTCGTTATAAAGTCATAAACCTAGAAACACGAGTTAATATTGAAGCGTGTACGGCGCAAGTCACGAGCTCACGTCGAACGCGTTGTTCGCATTAAATATGTGTGTAAGCGAAGAAAATTAATTTGGACGTATTTGTGGAAATTATATTTCATCCGTATTCGAGCCGATATTTGCGGATGAACGAGACGTTTCCAAAATTATTGTATCGATTTCGACTATTTTGTATTGTTATTATTTTGTTATTGTTAAATCATGTTATTATTTTAAAGTGTTACCATTATTTTATGTTCGTTATGAGGTAAACAAAGAGCTAATACGTCTTATAGATATTAATTTCTAACGCTATAACTCTATCACTAGATTTCAACATCGATCCTTTTATCATACCCCTATTGGACAGGTTTCTCCTCTCAGAATGTGAAAGTTTAAAGTCTGCCACATGTAGATTGGTATACTTGGCGTACCTTCGGTAGTTATCTATGGATAACTACCAAACAATAAGTAACCCGATTATTTACAGCTGCCGTGAACCAATAATATTCGTACTAATAATTATAATACATGTATACATTACTCGTACATGAGAAATAATATAGGACAACAGTTTAACTAGCATGGCCTCTACAAACTTTAGTACCATGTTTCTGTCACTGCTGCTTGACAGCAAATTTGCGGACAAAAGTTTATGTTAAAATAACTTTAATTTTGAAAAACAAAATATTTTCATTCACGTTTATAAAGGTCGCATTTGTAAGGATAAAGATATTCAGCACTCGATGCTCTCTGCTTACACTTTAAGAGGACTAGTGTGATGCTTTAATAGTACGACTTTAAATTATGTTTCCTTATAACATTGAAAATTTAAAGTATGAATGCATTTCAACCCATTTCTTTTGCGCTACACCGCCACCAAAGTCGCGAATCAAATAGTTGACAGTCATGCAAGTTGGTCACCGTTCGGCTGGCATGATGTGCCGCCATAAACTTGAGAGTTAATATTTCCAAATGTCTACTCCTCACACGGCTGCATAAATCATGCTTTTCACAACGGAAACCCTTTGTGGAAATATAATTTATATAATCTTTACTGTTAATACTTGTAGAGAATTATATTGAACGGAGGTATTATGCGCAATCAGTCAATCAATGGAGTTTTTTTACTGCTATTTTTAGACACACTGGAATAAATATGTAGAGCAGTTGTTTAAAAATACCGGTCTATTTCCGGATTACAATTGTCGATCGTGGATTTGGATAATGTAAATAATGGATACATTCAATTCAACAAACGCATTTAAAATCGGGGGTAGGCAGCGAGCGAGTGCAGAATCTGCTTACACCTTAAAGGGTTTGACATGACATAATAAACAAAAATTTAAATGATGCTATCTAGTTAGCAAATCTTTCATTTAAATGTTAAAAGACTTCATTAATAAGTAACTAATCGATTTACGTACATCGTGACTGGTAGAAAAGCCATTAAACGAAGTATTTTGTTTGCTAACATAAATAATTTCACTAAAATAAGAAAAAGTTCTGTGTCCTTAGTTTGATTATATTTTTCTCAACTAGAATGAAGTGGCGCCGTTTGAACGTTTAAACTCTTTATTTTACAATAACAATATCGTCGGTGCTCTCCGCGCCACTGTAAGTGAAACTTTCTTAATCTGACAACTTACACATTGACGAGAAATTCCGTAGAAACAATTGCTTGACTTTCAACGCATATGCAATTTCGATGCAAATGTTTTACCTTGCAATATACATTTAAATCGGAATATGTTTTTACATCTACCACCTGTACCTATGTATTTATTAATATTTCTGCGTTCAGCACTGGTTTATTTTAATCAGGGTTGTAAGGATAAATATCACTTGCAGTACCAATGATAGAAAACATCGTGAAGAAACCTTAGAGTTCTCCCATAATGTTCCGCACTGCTTGTAACGTCTTACCCCCTCAGTCGGTCAGCGTGACAGATTGATATCGACAATGACTTGAAAAATGTAGAACAATCTACGGACATGCATAAATATTTTATTCCAAGAATAACAAAATTGTAAAATGAAGTTGGAAATTTCAAATAAAACGATTACTTTATAGCGGCCAACGGAGTTGACCAAATCCATACCCAGCCGAAGTACGTAAAGCAAGTTTCGAGCGACGCGAATAAAAATCTCCACTTAATGGATTCTAGTTCTGGCGAAACTCGTATAAAAGTTAAAGTCTGAAGTTTACGAACATTTCAGTTACAGCGGTGTGGTGAAAAGTTAGTTTCTAACGTACAAGACAAACCTGGCTGAATTGTGGACGGTGAGTTTTGAGTACCTTTGCAAACGATTTGGCACGACAATCATCTGTGTTTGTCCGTTCTTGTGACATTTAGAAAACCCTTGTGTATTTTTATATATAACAACACATGAATCTGCTGTACGTTTTTAAATGAACTCCTTCCTTCATTTATTGCCTTTACAATGTCATTACAATAATATCTAGTATGAAAAATTTAAATTATTAGGTGGAGTGACAATATACAAGTACGCAAAGTGGCTGGCACCGGTTGGATTCAAAGAGCTGAAGATCGAGCTCAGTGGCGTGCTATTGGAGTGGCCTATGTCCAGCAGTGGACGGGAGTAGGCTGATGATGACGTTGATGAAATTAATCGATTCATTTTATTCGCCAATGTCCATAAATAAATATTTCACTTAAACTGATATAAACAACTAATACTTTTACGGAGTAATTTTCATAAACTTCTACCGTCTGGGTAACTCACGGGTATCCATTAGACAATAATGTGTGTTAACTCAACCTCTTATGAAGTGTGAGGTGTTGGGACATTGTAAAGAAATTATTAAAGTTTAAGCAAGTCAGAAGTAGCAGCTAATAACTAATAAAGTACAAGCCAACGTGGACAACAAAGTAACGGTAATAGAATCCGGTGTAAGCTCAGCTATAACCGGCTACATTGTGGGCAGGGTGTTAATGGCAGTTGCGTCGGTGCCATCAAAGTTGCAACGGTTCCGATCAACTCGCAGACAATAAACCGACCGCTCGCTGGCCTTATTCGATTTGGCTCCAGATATACTAAACTGTACGTATGATATAAAATACGAATACTTCAATATATATAACAAATACTGAATAATTAAACGCAGATTAAGATAACAGTTCTTTCCTTCGCATTAATTTGTCGTAAGCAAAAGTGGTTTGTAATTCAGCCCCCATTCCGGTGGTCCTGGGTTCAAAGCCGTGTCGCGCACCTTTTTACAAAAAAGTGGGTTTTAAGATGAACAACGGTGAAGAAAAACGTGAAAACCTGCACATCTTTAAGTTTATGAAAAATTCTGTAATGAGCATAAAATCTGAATAAAAATGTAAATGTTAACGGACAAGCATACGAGCTTTAAATATAATAATGCGTTACTAAGTAGATAAATTCAAAACTCGTGGGTTGAAGTAAAAATGTCCTTTGTTATATTCAATGCTACGATTCTCTCTCAGTTTAATTGGCGCGCGGGGTACTGGCTCGTGAGCAGAGATAGTGTCCTCTAGCTTTGAAGTGCAGAACTAACTGCATTTTCTGAACGTCTCTTTGTTCGCTGATGAGCACTGCTTTTAGTATCGGAACATTTCGAGTCTAGTTTTATTTTTAGAAATAATAATTCATTCGATGCTCGTTTTAGAATCCTTTATGTATATGAAATTTAACGTTATTAATACGTATATTCATTCAGTATACAACGTGTTTTAGATACAAGAAATATTATCGTACAAACAGATTAATAGTTACAATCCTTAACAAAAAACAGCTACGATTATTCAAATATTATTACATCATCATTAATATCAATCCTTTTATTTTTCCTCTGTTAGACAAGGTTATCTCTAAACATCAGAATGTTTATATAATTATTTACTTAACCTTCACTAAGCAATTTATAAAATTCAACAGAGCTGCCAAGAAAAATATACGGATTTTTTAATCTACTTTAGACACTTACTGAAATTTAAAGAAGCAGACTAATAAATAGTCATAATAATTTATTTAGTACTTTTGGTAAGATATAATTACTTATGTATGTTTGTTCAAATTTCTTTGTTTAAAGTTGTTTGTTCAACAAAGTAAAATTTGCTGTCAAACAATGCTAACCCCTGTATGAATGTACTTCTTTACACCGACATAACCCTAAAAAGTGTGACAATAACTTGTATCTTGCCTATTATCACAGTACCACTTTTATTTCTCCAATCAATTTGTACACTGGATCCAAGACGACATCGCAACTCAGCAGCCGCTGTCATACACAACATGAAAATTTAATAGAGAAATATTGCTGTGCGCGCAGTTATCGCCGTCTAAACTCAAATTTGCAATTCGAAAACTTCCAGCCGAGAGAGCATTATTCACACAGAGGAAAGTAAAGAAATGCTATGTTAAAATTTCAAACTACAGTCGCCCGGATGATTCCCACTTTTAAAGTTTCCTGTATGTATTCATGGTATTCGGCTCAACGGCGTAGAAAAGTGAAAACATTCTGAATACTACACTCCGTTCTTAGCGAGCGGCCGCGAGGCATACGCTGGTAGCGGTATTAACGGAGGGTAATCCTACCACGTGAGGGACTTGACATGAAGGTATGTGTGTATCATATTGTGTATATATGTATCTTAACAGAATTGTATTCATGATTTATTGTTTACTTTTAAGTGACATACATTGGATGGTACCATTAAATGTTCTGGCGTGGAAACAATTTGGGAAACATAGCTTGTAATATTTGTATCAAAGGCTTTTAAATCCTTAAGCATCCCTTGTGAATTCTTCAACTCATTATCGTAAGGTGATTAATGAGTCATATAATGTGAGACGACTTAATTGAGAGAGGACACTTAAGTATTCTCCCCTTTTGCAGTATGGTTTTTCACAAAAGGTTTTATTTATTGTATTATATTGAACAAGCTAACAAAAGGTACAGAGGCTAGTCAATGACCAATGGTCACCATCACCAACAAACATTTGCAATAACAGAGGCGTATCAAATGCACTTTGCCTTACTTTAAATGTTGTTGATAATTGAGATACACATACACACATAATTATATATACACATACACCGCATCGTGAGGTACTTACTTTTTATTCAACAAACGTATACACTCAAGTGCCATTGAGTGTGGCTAGTGACACGCCCAATGACAACACCTTTGTTTAATTGGCAACATATTGTACAGACAAAAGGACCCTTCATACCTGACAGCAATGTTTTTTCATTAAAATACTACTAGTTATTAAAATATGAAATAAATATATAATTAATGATAAAGCCCGTTCTCCGCTCCAATCTTAGACAGATTGGAAGAGGAATGTCGAGCGACACGAGCAAATATTTCCATCGGATATGTTGTTTGATCGGCGAGACAGGTTTGCCGACAAATATGGGGTAAAAAGGCTTTAGTCGCTAAGACCCTCTTAGAAATTCTTTCGCGCCACGATGTAATATGTATCCGCTCGCGCTTACAGCGTATTGGAAATTTCACCAACTTTCAGCCCCACCACTGAACGTTTGTGGATGAAATCAGTTTCATTGTTCACGCAAGGGTCGTTGATATGATCGTACCGTACCTCAATTGTGGTAACCTAGTGGTTTGGAAACCAGCTTTCAACTACGTTGGTCCTGGATTCTAATTTAGACGCGCACCTCTTCACAAAGAATTTTCGTTTTAAGAGGAAATATCAGTTATAGTAGCAGTGAAGGAAAATAACGTGAAAAATCTGCACGTTTTAGTGTACTCCATATTGTTCCCTAAGGCGTGTAAAGTCTGCCAACCATAACATGGCCAGCGTCGCAGACCACATCGTGATCCTTGTCTAGCTGTACAGCATCATTTTTTACTAAATCTTTTCCTAGGTTCAGGAAAGTGTCTGTTGTATACATAAATATACAGAAAAGCAAACGCGACCGAAATTTATATATTATGAAAGGGACGGATCTGATATATGGCTGAGAAGAGATCTTATAAAACACCAATATCCCAGATACTTGAGATTCAGCCAAGCATTTGACATCTGTGCCAGTTCGTTATTCTCGGCGTTAGGAAAAAATTCAAACAAGATCTTCCCTAGGCTATCGAAAATACTCGATTTTTCATATTCCCGGAACACCCGGACAAATTGGCTGAACGAAGCGTGCTAAGCCTACGAATAATACTATAGGAATATGAAAGAGAATCAACCAAAATCCGAGTAAATCTTGCTCCAAGTTATTCATTAAGGTCAGGACGGATGTTTGCCAAGACCTCACACACTCTAGTCACACGATGAAATCAAGATGGAGAAAAAATTTAACGTATTCAGGGAGATTTTTGAAAATTAAATCTTTTTCTATGCGCAAGTATTTAAAATTAAAATTTCGTTAAGAATAAATTAAATTGAAAAAAAAAATACATTTTATTGACCTGTTTAATGCTCCTTTTTAACAATACCCGTCTCTGTGAATTATTCAAAAAAATTTTATTATATGATCACCTTTTACCGTGTATAATTGCATCGCTAACCTCTTGTCAGGAATTAAGGTCAATCCGCTATACTGATCAAGTGCGGGTAACAGACTTCACACTCTAGAGAACACTATATACAAATTATTATATTGTGTAGGTTTTAACAAGATTATTACCAGTTTATAAATTTAATTTTTAAAAACGCACATTACGTAGTACCTACAGTGAGAGGTAATATCAAAATTCAGATTTCCTGAGTTGAGGCTACAATTAAAAACGCTAGATTTTCATAGCTTTCTTTGTTATTCATTTTTAATAAAAGTCTTCTATAACACAATTTCTCATCATCTCATTTTGTCTCATTAGCAACATCGACCTATCTACATGTGTCCACTGCTGGATATAGGTAACCCCTAAGAGATTTTGCCCATGATCCCCACGTTGAGCATGGAGGTTGAGGATCGTGGAGCATGTCCCATACCGAGCTTTTCATACTAACTACGCTGCTGTCCATTGGCGGCCAGGGCACTAAGTCGTGGGTTGCGTCATTCCGTAATCATATATCGCTATAAATATTACACGATCCTTTGCTAGAATATTGTTCAGTGTCCAAGCTTTATTAGTCATATAGCCGTGAAAAGTTTATTTACCGTTTAATTAAAACAGTACATTCCAGAATATTCCCAACAGCTACATTTCGCGGCGTGCATCTGTTGCCACGGACAGCGCTGCGGTGAGCGCTGTCCACGCCACCGCTCCTCCTGTGGTCTTCCTAATAACCACTCTATTATTCTACATATCACTTTAGGCACTACGTGTTATATTGAAATGATCATTGCAATCTATCTCGAAATATTTGCTATAATACGTAGTTAAAATGAATTAAACAGAAAATTCCAGAAAGATTATATACATTTTGTAATGGTAAAAATGTTATTAGTAAACTAAAGTAATTGTTTTTATACATATGTAACCATGGAATATGGTTGTTTGAAACGCATCAGAGTATTGTGTTTTTTGACTCTTCACGTCATATAGCCTCATGACGATTTGATCAACACAAAACATATGACTCGTTATAGAAATATTTTAAAAAATATATCTGCGTCATGTAAGAGACCTAGCGTGAGATTATAATTATCATTATTATTATAGTAAGATGATTTCTTAATACATAATCAACTCGGAATGTTGAC
>DWEE01000779.1:0-15385 GCA_018245755.1 Parelbella macleannani | reverse complement strand
ATTTCATATTCAATTCAATATTTCATAAATTTGATACGATTAAAATCTTATCCTGTTAATCAATATCAGCTAGTTCACTGCTCTCGTCACGTAAAAAAAGTGTTTACAGACAATAGGTATATGGCATCTTTAGTCATCCTTATTAATCTGTAAGAAAACAACCAATAACATTTCAGGATAATTAAAGCTAGAACCGATGGGAGATAGGCAACTGTTAACAACCGGTTTTAATACAGGCCGCACTGGCGCTAGCAGAAATAAGATCGCAAAAGCGAACTAGGAAAATTAAAAAAATAAATCTCCCTGCATTCGCAATGTATAAAACTAGTTTATAACGGAGACAAATAAAGCCTATTATACCGCTGCTAAATCTAGATCTAGGTCTACCGTACAATTAATGAAACAAAGCGTTCGTACTCTAGATTAAACGTAACAAAAGGATTTAAAAAAAAAACGGACAAAAGTGAGAAACAGTTAGCATTGTTCGGTACAAAATTACAGTAGGTTTAGTTGGCAATGGCAATTAGCTGAAACGAGGATGTAATTCTCGACGGTGCGGTAACAAATCTTTATCCAACATCCAATTCGGTTTCGGCGAAGAAGCGAACGTGCAAGTAATTTTAATCACAAGGCTGTTTGAGATTTTGAACAGAGCCTATGAAAAATGATGAATTTATTTTCGTTTAATAGCGCTACCGTTCTAGGCTTAAATGCCCTGTTGTTTTTCTGACAGCGTAAATTTTTTTGTATTAAGTAATTTTCAAAATTATATAATATGTTTATGTTTATGTAAATATCCAATATGTATGTACACACAAAATCTCTTGTAGCCGGTATAATTATAATCTTAGGAAAGAATAAATTTTTGCCTATTGTAGCTACATATTAAAGTCTTGGTAACCTTATAACAACGGGTTGAAATTAATTTTTTCCTGTGGGGTGCGCGTTTATTTGAGTCGTACAAAATTAAAGAAGAAATAATGGTATTCCGAGGCGAAATATTTTGACATTTAGTAAGATCTTTTTGGGTTTCACATATTGTTTGCGAGCAATTTCTCCAGGGAACTAAAGAGAATATCAACTAGTGATTTCGTTGGTTGGAGATGTTAAACATTTTGGTTGCGATTTGATTGTCAGTGTATAGAATACAGCTAGGAAATACTTAAACGTATAACTATGGTGCGTTCCGCTTACTTAAGACGAAGTCTTAGTAGAAGAAGAACCTTAAGAATCCAGGTGGTAATCACTGCATGAGATCAGTGGAGGAATGATTATCACAGCACACCTTGAAGAGGGCTATATCTAGCAGTAGAGCAATAGAAACTATTGTGTTAACAATGATGATGATGTCGATGATGAAGACTATCGTCATTGGCGCTTTCACACATTCGAAATTCGAATGACCCGTCTAAATACCTACTGATTTACTTCAACACTACATTACATCTCCTAGCCCGTATTTCAATCTAAGTTCAGCTCGAAGATCTTATTACTATAAACTGTTTTCATCACATGCAACTTGATATTATTGAGAGATGTGCCATCCACATACCTAATTAATAGACGCCGCTCGTATAATCCGGCCGGGTATCCTTTGACCCGGCACAAAGGGTAGTCTCGCGTGCTTCCCATACTTGTGATATAGGAAATTAAATGACAAACTAAGAATGTAATTATACATATGTATGTACATACTACATAAGTATATTACGAATCCTTTTGTTATGTTGACATTACTAATAAATGCATGTTGAAAAAATTTGTCATGTTTGTGTTTTTAAATATCGTCGAAAACTCAAGATTAATATTCAAATCATTTTTTTAAAAGTGATTGTTAAACTTTAAAAGAAAGAAGATAAATTATTGCATCAAATAAAAAAAAATATTTAAATATTAATATTAAGTTATTTCAATCATATAAGAACGTTTTGATATTTTGCAAGCGGGATTTTTCTAATTTAGAATTTCTAATAGCGATGAAGACTGGATTCGTGCTCTATATATGGCAATACGCTCATCACCTATTCCATGAAACGTAAACGTAACTGATGGAACATGGAAGAGTACTACACTCCTCTGCCTACCCCTTCGGGGATTACAGACGTGATGTTACATTACGTTCTTCTTTTTTAACCCAAAACCCAAAACTTGCTAAATCGAGAACATCTTTCAAATTACTGCTAGCAGGCAAGATCCTTACATACGTGTAGTATTACAAAACCAACTTCGCCAAGAACATGACATGTAGGTATCTACCTCCTGGCTTTAATAATAATTAATTCAAAACTTGCTGCATCAAGTTTAAGGGTATGAAGTAGGTACGTTTGGCAATCTAGCACGTGTATCAATCAATATAGCAAGTATATCAAGAGATGTTGCGAATATCGTATTAAGCCTTGTCATTGGTATTTATAACGCCATCTATTGACACACAAAGAAAATCACATATTATTGCGCATCGACACTTCTTAAAAATACGTTTTTGTACTACCGCTTAATTATGTTGTATTACACTGCAATGTATATTTGTGTACCTACATTATTACATCCTTTTTATACAATCCCCACCGCAAGCACACACGTCACAGCCTAGGTCTAACAAACGCCTTCTCACTACTGAATGTTCACTGTAATAATCCACCGGATGCCAGAAACTTCCGTGATGATAAGTTCCTTCCAGAGGTTCGCGCGTTCACAGTGTATTCCTTTAGGAAAAACTGCCTTATTTATGTCAAACCACGATTTCTCTATTCGCCTAATTATTCTCCAAGCATAGAAATTCCAGGTATTGCAAGTGCAAAGTCGCGGTCACCGTGCAGCTGCATCGTGTTAAGACATAATACGAACGAATAGCTGAATAAGCCCAGTTTTACTTATGAATATCTAACGACATCTATCGTCGCATTTATGAACTAAATTGTGCTCACAAAAAATATAGATAGCATATAATTGCCAATATGTACTGAATATTCCCGGTTTTCGATTGAACGACAACATAAATTGGGGTCCGATATTCCTGCCGACTAGGAGGTAAACTCGATTATGCGAGGGCCGCAAACAAAATTTGTTTGTTTCGCATTGCCCGGTTAGCCAGTCCATTATTCTATTAGCTCCGACATGCCGGCTAATGGATCGAGGAACCATCAGGTTATACCGGACCTACATCCTCTATCGTGCTAAATACGTTCACCTACCTATATAATATCCTACATAATATCGAAGGAAATTAGGGTCACATATTTACTTATTTTTATTGTCGTTAACAAAGGGCGCGATTAATACCAACGGGCGTGTGCTTTTGAATATAATTAATCGCTCATATGTATGGCGTTGTTATTTGTTATATAATTATTGACTCATTTGTCAGCGACCGTGAGCCAGGAATTGTGGATTCAATTGATTCGTTGATTTACGTTTATTATTAGCGTAATTATTAACTAAGTACCTACATAAAATATAATAGAGACCCGTAATTACCTTAGTATTACAAACAAATTCATTGTTTCTTTCTAATTTCGCTTATACGTAGTTCTCCAATCTGAGTAAATAAACAGGCATTTTAATAAAGCCTTCTGCAGCCCTGTACAATTAACGGTACCTATTTCCAACGTAAGCGTAACAGAGAAATATAAGCGTAATTCGATCAGAAAATGTAGTGTAACTATATTTATAACGTTACATCACGCCTGTAATCCCCGAAGAAGTAAGGGCAGTGATTGAATTACTCTTATATTAAATTTATTGCTATGAATAGCTCTGTAATAAAACTAATAGTTAAAAAGCAAAATTTAAATTCTGTGACTCTTTGACATATACGTATAACGTATACATATATAAAATCTGAGATGGATACGAACGCTCCGAATCATCCGCTTCGCCCGACTCATAGCGCTTCGCCTGCTTCGCTGCGCTCAATATCTCCTCTTCACAACAAGTGAGTTACATATCTCGTAATTATTCCACGTTCAATTAGTTCTCGAGGAGTTTTAAATGTGTTGTTTTATACGCTGATGAATGGATTCATGGAACATTCGCTGTAATGATAAAGAAAATCACTATAAACCTTGCACACCTAAAAGTACTCGAAATCACTTTTTAATCTAAGGTTTTATCGACGATAACATTTTATTCTAAATGATTTCTTTCCATATGAATATTATTGACATTTTAAATACAATCGTTAATAGCAAAATGACATTATCCGACAGACAAACGTTATACTTACTGAGAAATAATTTCAAGTCAAAGGAATCGAAAGCAAAAACTGTTAGACCTAAATAATAATATTCCAATTATCTCATGATATTTCGTCAAAGAGTTCCCGAAAGCAGTTATTCAAAAAACTAATGGCATATTAAATCCAATCTACAAAACGATGAATTAACAAAACGAATTGAGAACGAGGGGTTTAAGTACTTTGGTCTTGATCAGAGCGAATTGTGAAATCTTTCATAAGTGTATAATTGGTTTGCAAAATAACAATTTTTAGTCAAAATCTCACAGAAGAAACTAAGCACCGCCATATTGATTTAGTTCGACGGACACAATATGAACAAAAATTAGCTCACAAATATAAATAATTAAAATCACATTATCAATTATAACCGTTAGCAATTAAAATAATCTGGAAATAAACATAATTAATTTTATGCTAATAATTCAGACATTATTCGATGTGTAGATAATAATGGTAATGAAGTAAAAATTACCATAAACTAATTTTAAACATAAATTATTATTTTTAAATACGTACATATAAGTTATTATTAAATACGTCTACATATTCGAAAGGCAAATATGGATATCATTAAAAAGTCTAGACCTAAATATGGACTTGTATTGCATGAAAATGTTCTACCTAATGATGTGGTCGGTCTTGTCTCGTATCTCGGCTACGCTTAAATTTTATTCCGCCATATTTCTTTAGAATAGTCGAGTATAAAAATTAATGACTTTAGTGAATTATTGCGATGACCAATATATGATGATGAATGAATGATAATATTACCTTGGGACAATTCACTCACTGGTCTTTCATTTAAAATTCAACAGAATCTGTCCTACGATGATTTTTTTTATATTTGGCCTAACAAAGAGAAAGGTCTCTTTGCGCTTCTCTTGAGGAACCCCATGTCATAGTGCTCCGGAAAAACCTCAGATAGAATTATTCATTCCACATCTTTTATAATTTTCTGACAGTACTTTTTATAATTTTTTGACAGTTTTTAATCTCGTTAGACATAGGTATTACAATGTCATGGACAGATTTTAAAGTATAGAAAAGTAATGTGTCTCACAAGCTAATGGTTTTAACAATCATTCTAAAACCATACTGTCATAAATATATTTTACAAGGATTCCTTTAACAAACATTGCTGCTCGTCACACGAATATTTGTTCTGGGTGAATAGAAAGCTAATGCTCTAACTAATGAGTAAGATTTGCTAACCACTCAATCAACATGACAGTCTAATCAATCAATGACCAAATTCAATCATTTGTTTTTATGAATAATTATTCCATCTAGTGCCTATAATTGGTCTATTCTAGATAAATCTAATATGAATATGGATTATATATACTTTATAGAAGCTAGTTTATGTATGTGTTTTACATATTTATTAGATATTACGTTTATATAGATTATTTTGTCCCCGTCTTTATCAGAATCCTCGGTTCCTTCTCATCACAAAGGTAAATAACTTTATAAGTTCCAACCAAATAGTTCATAATCTTGACCGATTTTAGAGATTCATAACTTCAAACGAAGTTCTTGACTTTACCAACTTCGTAAAGGAATTCCCTTTCGGCATTTCATACTAAGCGGTGAACCATACATAAGCAATAGAAGATAGGAGAAGCTATATTACTTTATTAAACGGCTGTAAAAACCATTAATATTTTCAAGTAGCGTCAAAAAGATATTTTTGAAGCTAACACATTTTTTATCCGATCCAATAAAATCTCTTGCGGTGGTTATCTTGAACACCATTATGTCCAATTTGATGACGGTCATGGTAAAGTATATTGTGATTTAAAGTATTTTGTTTTCAATACATAGTTAAACGGGTACTTTCATGTTGTGATAAAGTCTAAAATTGATTTTATCATAACACAGCCCATAAGGTTGTTATGGACAATTATCCCTTTTATCCTCGACACCCGACCTATCACCCCGACGCTGTCATATTCGGTTACCGGTAATGGCCTATTTTTGGCCTAACAAATGTGTTAGAGGTCAAATGATCAAATGCGATCTCGCAAACAAGAACGCCTAATGAATAATCGATGTTCTCGTGTTCACGTTCTAGATAATTAGGATAAGAGTGTCTTGTGGCTATCGATCACAGGCTATTTCACGTAGGTCAGATAGTTCATTGATTGAATCTAAATTAACTTTATAGACAGTTGCGAGAACTTACTGGCTAGATGTGATGTTTGTCCAACGTTCGACTCAGTGACTTCTATCTAGTATAACATATTTTACAGATCTTAGGTATCAGATGTCAGACTATGGACTTAGCACTCTTATTCTGAGAGGATACCCATGTTTCAGCAACAGAATGATTAACTATTGGAGAAAGAGAGCTTTCAAAGCCATACAAGTTCAAACTCCGACCATATCTATCTATGTTTCTGATCAACTCTAAAATCCTATTGTTATTTGTATAAAAATGTAATAACAGTACCATTATGATATTTTGTACAATCCTCAAGTTCACAAATAAATTAACTACAATTTTGTACCAGACACAAAGAAGATATCATAATTGAGGCTCTATCACGAGTAACATTATCATTCCTTCAGATCTTTATAACTGCGTAAATGCTCATGAAAACGCCATTTCACACGACATTATGTACAAATGTTTCCGCTCGCAAAAAGCATGTAATAAAAGTGTCATGAAAGCTCAGCTGCTCTCGAAACATGCACAAAGAAATGTTAGAGGAATTTGGAATATTTTCGTTGCGATACGGGAGAGTGATATGTGATTGCTTTTCGAATCGACACGAACGCAAACAGTATTTGTTTCTGGAATTTCGACAGTTTTGAATTTGCGTCCAATTTTGTATTTTGTAGTAGCAGCTTCCACTGCAGGTAACTGCTTTTTGTTGGTAAGAACTAGCGTGGCTGAAATGTTTAACGGATGCTCGGTATTACGACCAGGCTAGACTAAAGCGTAATATATTTCAAAAGAGTAATAATTGATTTGGACTAAATTGACTAAACCGTAACAGAAGTTATTTCTAGAACATGTTGAATAAAGAAGGACAACTTTTACAACAGATTATATATCTGCTGATATTTAAAGTTTCCATACCTCTATTTCGAATATTAAAATTTAAAAAGCTAAGATTAAACTTAAAACTCGTAACGTAAACATAATCAGCATTATCAGGAACCTCCTACACCTTAGAGTTCTCCATAATGTCTTTTGAGACGTGTGAAAACTGCCAACCCGCACTTGACTAACTTTGCGAGATATGGCTATAACCTTTATTATTCTAGGAGCAAACCCGTGTCAAACATTGATATTAAATTTGAACTAAGCAATAACTGAAGCGTACTTCTATTACGATAACTCAAACCTTCCGTTTTTCTTTAGCGTATCGACGTTACAACTACTTATTTTAACCTTAAAAAAAGGTTTTTAAAAACCCAATTTTAAACTATGAATTGAATTTTCCCGAATGTAATTCCCCGCCCCTTAAAATTTCTTTTTTTATCCCTGTTCCAGAGCGCGCTTTTAGATTAGATCCCTATCTCTTTAATACTCTCATTAGTCTTAATCAATACGTCTCTATCTGAGATTTGCCAAATTTTGCTGGCTACAAAATGAATTGGTTGGTATTCGAAGTAGAGATTATGGGTCAGTATTATGAAATGCACGCTATTGCAGTTATGACGGGTAACTAGATTATGAGGACCTAGATTACAGGAGCACGAGAGGTGCTAAACGACGCAGATTACAGTTATAGGAAATTATGCCTGTATTTTGCACAAAGACTGAGCTAATGAATTTTATTCATGTCCTAAATTTAATTATTTTCTTGTACTATATTGCTGCGATATACAATCACAATAGTTTATTGTATTTATTTAAGAATAGCTTAGGCGATACCTTAAATTACTTTTTCTATTTCGGCTTATGCATTTTCTTGTTCATCCTATGAATATAACCGGAACGTTTACTTTTTTTTTGTAAATTATTAAATATTCTGGGTAAGAACAAAATCTTCAGTATTAAAAGGACGACCAAAGAGCTAAGATGTATCAAGTATGCACTTATTATAAATCTTTATTACATTAAACTCCCAGGGTTTGATTTCTCTTCCCGACAAATCCGCTTGATAAGTAACATAATGAAACGATAAATGTCACACCACACACGTACAAATATGACACACACTAAAGAGCTAAAGTCTTCGATCTTTGATTGATCTACAAGAGTTTATAAGCGTTTCCGAACGAACGTGTGTTCTATTATCAATATTAATACGTCACACTTTTAATAAAAGGGCAGTAGTGTTAAGAAAAATAATAAATTAATAAATATAATAATAAATAATAAATTAAATTAAATTTTTAAAAATAATTACAGCTTAAAAACAATTGATATTAAATTCGCTAGACCAGTTCATGGACAAAATGTTCAACCCCAAATGTACATAGAATGTTCTAGAATCATAAAAATTTCAACAATGTTTTATTTACGACGCAAACGTGCCATATCTTCCTCGGTCGGATAAATCTTATGTTATAAGTTACTTTCGTTACCATGAATATTGTACACTTTCTTAAAACATTGAACGAAATGTATCTAAAGTTTCTTCTGCAAGAGTTTTTTTTTTATTTGAATGAAGTAAATCATTTCATGTTACAAGTGGCCAGTATTGCCTATATTTATTTGCAACTAGTTTCGAATAGGATTATAGAAATAGGACTATTCGTGTCGACAAGTCTAGTTATTGTTTAATTGACCATTGTTAATGAAACAACAAGTTAATATTATTTAGTAATAAGTCAATAGAACTAGAATTTTATACATGACTACCTATATGCATTAATGCAGTAAGTATTCACCATCTTTCTATCAATTTTGGAAATGACTCGTTGAATAAACCTAAATAGTCCTCTGTTTTGGTTCACGCTTAATTTTCTAGAAGTAACCTCGACCTTCCCAGTTACCAGTAAAGCTATAGACATATTTGAACATCCTACATACACATACATATATAGAAACTATGTTAGTTATCCTGAGAGCTTATAATCAATGTCTAGAAACGTTACGTCATCTTCCAATCCAATCTCGCATTAATACGATTGGATTGGCAATAGAACAGTCAGCTCAGACGGAAACGACATGTACAGTTTACACTGGTATGTATTTTACGTGTAACTTTATATAACATACTAGATACTAAGTCGTTTAGTTCGTGTAATAGTTATTTTGTTGATATTATTTGACAGTTGTGTCTAATGTATTGAATTGTCATGTCACAAAACTGTTTACGGGACTTGGTCGAGAAATGGACATGTTTCCTTACGTTGATTGATTTTATAATAAATGTATAAATAGAACTTTTGCACTCTATAACATATAAAAATAGGTATTATAGCAAATAGGCTGTACAATATACAGGCAAATATAAATTAGCTGACACACCTTTTTTATTCAGATAACAAATGTTAGTATACATATATCGTCTTTAAGGTTTTTTTACCAGTCTCAGTAATTGTTATACAAAAAGAAGATCTACATCGAATGTTTAACATTTCATCTGAATCACGCATAAATATTTCTGGAAATGTTCAACTGACACTGACTGACTATTCAAGTACTGAGGGGTTAGACGTCTTAGAAACCGGCGTGCAAGTCCTTTATACATGGAAATCGACGTGCATTAACAATTATAAATCTAGAAGAAGCACGTCAAATGTATAAAAATAAAGATATTTAAAATAGCGAGATTAGCTTTCGATATTTCTGTCTACCCCGTAAAGGACGGGACGTGATGATACAACAATAATAATAAGCTAGTTTACGATATTTATGTGTAGATTATCAACCGATAAATGTGTCCAATATTGGAACACTTCGACTGATTGCAACATAGACTTAATAAAAAAACGAGATTTCTACGTTTAATAGAACCTGTTAGGATAATTCTCTTGGCGCCTGAATGTCGCTCGAAGCCTATTAAGGGTCTACTTAGTTCCTTTGCCGATCACTTACGAGGTCTTAGGAGACTGTATTATAACAAATTCAATTCCTGATCAGAATTCCTTATATTCCAATGCGTATTGCTCACCTTTCCTATAAGCATAGACACATGCCAAAGACTTCCCAAGAAATCATTAATTATTGTCATTCTGTTGCTGCCGTTTTTACATGAAAGAAATATTCGTCTAGTGAAGGCATTTTGACCTGGGTTTCTTTACACAATACTCTTATTTGATACTAATTCTAGAGCCTGGGCTTGCCTGTTAGGATGCTTTATTTCATTAATTTATACCGCGGACGTGTAACATGTGCAATGAATTTCTTTCTGAGGTGTTTCTGGAGTGATATGATATGGAGTTCTTCAAGAAAGGTGTGAAAAGAGCTTTCCTTCAATACTGATAAAGCATAGGTAACTCCTCTAGTCTTAGACATATCCATAAGCGATGGCCACTTACTATCAAGTGGCCCATCTGCCTGTTTGCCACCTGCCCACCATTAGTATAAGTTGAACTACATTTGTGACAAAACCTACAGATAGAAATCAAAGATAATTTAAATGGTTCCATTCATATGAAAAAATCTGATTTATTTAACGATGTGGATATAGTTTTATTCAAAGCTCTGTGATAGTGTATACAATTCTGTCGTGGTTCGTCTGATTCCGAAATCGTCGAAATATTCCTGAACAGAAACGATTGTACGATATTACAAAATTTGCGTAGCAAATGCGTGTCACAAACAAAATAGATTCTTGATTTAAATTTTTCATTATATTTAAACTACCTGAAACATGTAGTAAGTAGTAAACCTGTAAAAACATTTAAATAAATACGCATATATATGAATAACAGTGATTTAATGTTTATTTTTATGGCGCTGCTAATATATAAGTAAAACGATAATGCCAAACGAAAATTTTTCTAACATATCATATTATCGGAGCTCTGGTTGGGAGCGAAAATGTTATTTGCAAGCCATTTCTCGGGAGCAGCGTCAATATTGAAGGCGCTTTGCCTTGTAAAGTGGCTACATGACGGCAACCTATCCCGGAGTTATCTTTTAAAAATATGATCGCCTCATGTATTATGCAATCGATATTACCGGGATTACTTGGAGCCAGGGTGCCATAATCAATGATCGATACATCTAAGGATATACATAAATGAGTTTGTTACCAAATCGAATTGATATTTAGGTAGATATTTCAATTCCGTAAATTGAAACGTGCGCGAAATATCACAGACGAAATCGTCATACCCAGATTTCCGCTTGTTAGAACGCGGCTTTTTATATTAGCACAATATATTTTGGTAAGATTCATCTGCCAACCTGTACTTGATCAGCGTGGTAGAGTTGGCCTTAACCCTTGTCATTGTGCGGACACGAGTCCAACGATGGAATGATGAAAGTTTTAATAACTATAATAATGATTTTATTAGGAATAACTTTCGCGATCTTAGAAAAAGCTTATTCGAATAAAATAACTAATATAATGCGACAGACGTGTAAAATTCTTTTCAATGATTGTTATGAAAATTCTAACCGTTAGAGCAATAAATCAATATAACGAGGCAATAATATTAATGTTTTTTTCGCCTATCAAATATAACTATCAATTAACAATCAAATCTGAGTAGTATACATACACGGTAATCAACTTAACATTGATATATTATATAATTTTTATATGAGAATATAATAATTGGTTAATAAATATCGCCAAGATGAATTGAGAATTTAATTGATAAATTTGCTTGTCGTTTTAATAGTGGTATTTTTCAGTGCACCTTCTGTAATGGGGCAAAGATATTATCAAGAAATAAGTTCTTTAGAAGAGCGTAATTAAAGACGCTGTCTTGTCAAGTTGAGAATTTAATGAAGAGTCCAAGTTTATTTTTCAATAATAAGTACAGCAAGTAGCCAATGAAGAGACCTGATATTGTGATCAGAAATAACTATTTAATCTTTCTTCCTCTTGTTCTTTGCTTGACATCTCCGAAGTCTTCGTTGGAACTTGGAACGTCTTATTTCACTTGCTCCTTTGGACACACTGCCTGCTGACCACCACCTCACCGAACTACGACAGTACACACTGCTGCTTAACAGCGAAAGTACATGCAGTGTCATTAATTTCAACGGCAAAACTAGAAGATAAATATGCCACTTTCCAAATGAAATTGTTCATAAATTATATCATGATATGTTTAATTCATTTATTTAACTTTTGATACAACTAATCGAAAAATCAGTATCATTGAAGTGAGTTATACAATATTATTGAATTAAAAATAAAATACGATGTATATTCTAAGGAAAGCATCGCTCCAAATGGAATATTCCAGAAACATCCAAGATTATTCGAAATTGACTTCGTAGATAATAATCATTTGTTCAGTCGTTTTATACCAACATAGAATACTCGTTTACGCTGTGTAAACAGCCACTTGCGGATATAGATGAAGGATTAGACGTTGTATAACTGTAGCCTGAGAGAATAAGAGAAAGAATAAGAGAGAGAATATAAATGTGAGACATTTCAAATAGCGAACCCGTGATTTTTACCGTGATATACCTGTGAATAAACCCGACACGTGATATTTTTTAACCGGTAACGGAAGTGGCGTATGGTAGTGCTTCATAAGTTGTTAATTTCTTTCACTACACTCTTTTAATATTCCTGAAATTAAAAAAGTGCTAACATTAACATATACAACGTTAAGTACCTACGTCGTGAAATACGTCAGAAATTACTCATCTGATTAAAAAAGTACATTCCCATTGGGACTACTTACTACTCCTATTTTGTGTTTCTGCCTGTTGCGGGCTAATATTCTTAGACTTTAGAAATTATTGAAACCATGTCGCTTTCAATAGTTCGACAGTAAGGTATATGTGGACCTAAGACAAACAATTACCGAAAATATAAGTCAAATTCTAATTTAGAACTAGATATATTATAATTAGACTTCGTACTTACTTAGTATATAATGAAATAGTCATTTTTCAGGCAAATTTTCATGCAGCCCTACTATAAGTTTTACGTGCTATATACTAACATATTAAGTTATACTTTTTTCGTATGCCCTTACATAGTCTTGTACCCAATATACCATACCTTTAAATTTATTAAAACAAAAATATGTTACCCGCCATTCATCTGGTTGAGGAAAAGACTTAAAATATATTACGACACTTGAGAACTGCCGGCTCGTTGACATTTTAAAAATATTAAGGTAGGGTTGCGTCGAGGGCAAATTAACAGACAAGTAAATGGAGTTTATTTTTAACTGTGCCATTTTACCTGCCCTTAGCGGCCCGGCGAGGGATCATTTTTCATTTGAATACATGTGACGGTTTTGTAAGGCGTTTTTTAAATACATGCTCAGAGTAGAGCAGATATTGATCGTATTTAAAATAGAACTATTGCACCATTCAATATAAACTATTTTTCGAGCGGTCCGCGTCGTCACCAAATAATTGTAATTTAATAGGTAATTAAAATTAAATAAATAAATTAATTAATAATTAGGCACTTTATTAAATTGTGACAAAGTTTTATTTTAAATACGATGAAAATCTGCGCTGCTCACTGAGCCAGTTTATATAAAATTCACCCCACGCGCGAAAAGTACTCCATATTAGACTAAGCACATAAAAATCTATAATTTGCCTTGTCAATAACAAATTTTTTTTATCATTCCACTGTTAAAAATTGCTGGTTTCTCGAAATAAAAAAAGTTTAAAAATATGTTCTGCGACAATGGACAAACGTTGGTTGGAAGAATTTATAAACCTTAGGGAATATTTTGGAAGACTCCTGCCTACATGTACAGGTTTCCTCACTATGTCTTCATTAGGAAAACGCCCAGTACTCCGTAATGAAAATAAACATTTAGCATGTTGTCATAGGAACTTAGTATGGTAATGAGCACACGTAATATATGCTCCTGTATCGTATGTACTCATATCAGCCCTCTCTCGTCCACTTTCATACCAATTTTTGTAACTATTACCAAGATCTTATCATTTCATTCTATCAATTAATTTTGTATTCTTCAATTAAATGTTGCACAGTTAAAAGATATACGACGAATTAAAAAAAAACATACTAACACGTTAAAATTCTATTTTCAAACTAAATCAAATGATTTTGTTACTATGTAAGTCAATTTTACTCAGTCTCGTTTCCTGCATATCCGAACTGAACAATTTGATGGTTATTTGAATGAATTACTAAATCCCTACATATATTGTTGTGAGCAACGATCGGATCAGCAATGGCCAGTACGATTTTCCAAATAATCGGCTTACAATGAATACAAAATAGCATTACTACCCTGACATTTCAGTCATTCAAAAGGGTTGTCAAAGGAAAAATATATGATTTTTTTTAATCGATTGCCTGACCCTTTTATCGCAACAATAAATATATTTAACAGTCACAGATCCCATGTTTACCCTTTTTTGTATAATATCAGCGTGTAATTTAAATTTAATGATGTTATAATATAAATTATTAGTGTGTAATTTGAACTTAACGATATTATAATGACATTATCAGCACGTTATTTCAATTTAATAATGTTATAACACGATATTACCGACGTGGAATTTAATTTAGGAAAAATGTAACACAATGTTATCAGCGTGTAATTTTAGTTTAATTATATTCTAATAGGAATTACTAGCGTGTAATTTCAACTTAATGATATTGTAATGATATTATAAACATGTCATTGAAAATTAATGATGTTATTACACTATCTTGTAACATTGTATTTTTAATTTCATAATGACATTAATCCGTTATTATTATTTCCTTGCAATTTGATTAGAATTCGTGAGATTTTGCTTTTATTAAGTTTAGAGCGTTATTATAATTTCAGTTATTTAAATATCGTATCATGTCGGTATGGCAATTGTCATCAATCTAAAGTACGTGGTAAGGTGTACACAAAACGATGATAATAAGACGTTGTTTTTTACTTTCGTGTAGTTTAAATTTAGAAATAAATGAGACGACTCATAAAAATATTTTAAGATTATTTTAACTTAAGTCAAATATTCCTTTTTACTTCTCTATACCCTAAAAGTATAGGTGTATAAAAATATTTAATTTTCAATTCTTGCCTGGTTACTTTTACTACGCTATAGCATTA
>DWEE01000778.1:0-15387 GCA_018245755.1 Parelbella macleannani | reverse complement strand
TTAAAATTTTTTAAACATCGATACAATTTTGTACCTAACAGTTTGAAATATGGAGAAACTTATTAATTAGAATTTGTGTAACCTATTTATTATCTTGTTCGCCAGCAATAAAGCATATATTTGTTTAATGATAATATGATATTACTCACACAGAGTGAGTTCGATACTTCACATTAAACTGGCAAATGTAATTCGAATCGATTAGTCGTCAGTTTAGAATCAGCGGCGTGTCGGTGGAAATAATGAATAATACATTCTTCAGTTTCTTCCTAGTTTGTTGAATCTCTTACATTATACATCTCTGGCACGATTGTTAAATCAAAATGGAAATTTTTAGATACTTACTTAACATTTTTATACCTCATTCAACGAGGGAGACCTATTCTCAGCTACCTTGACCGAATTGGTCAGATACTGGGTCTGATAGAGGTATTAGAATTGATCAAAACCGTCGTGCGTGTTTTAATGGTTATGAAAATTAGAATAGAGATATTTAGTACACAGTGTTCTCTACCTACCCCGTAACAGATCTGGCGTGATGATATAAATAATAACCGTTAACCGTATTTAGATTTTGAGCTACATATGTATGTTTAACATTGTCGTTAAAAATAAAACAGCGGATTTTAAGGCGAAATTTACCAACAACTTCATCGATTAAAATTAAATATCAGTCGGGTTTAAAAATTCTCACGCGGTTGGTGCATTGAGCAACATCGCGTGATTGCTTCCAATGTGGCTTCCAGCTCTCCCGGCAACCTCCCATGGGAACTGTAGTGTAATACATTCTTACATAAAGTTACATGCGTTCATTCACCGTGCGAAAACAAATGGGTATATAATACATAGGTACATACTCGTTCAAAATACGACTTGAAAATGTTCAAGTTTAATTGTCGTTGTATAGTGTTTCCATAATGTTTACCTACATCGGGAATATGTGAATGATTTTAAAACGTATACACGTGAAAAGACTAAAGGTGCGGTGGAGTACTGTTGGTGCTATAATAATAATGATTTATTGACTATAACATATTTACATTTCAACCAGAGCCGTGGCTCCCAGTAAAGGGCGATCTGTGGCTTGGGAATTAGTAACTTGACTTTTAGTATATTACAATGTTTGGCTTGATTAATTCCTTGATATATTTTATATATATAGTATGCATGTTGTATAATTAGATTTCTTATTTCTCATTTATGCTCATTCCCATTTAATTGTTGATGTTCATGATGACTATGATATCATGATGCACATTAATTGTTATATAGTTTCAAATTCAAACGCAGATCCTCTTGTCGATGTGCAAAAGATTAATTTATATTTATTGTCACTTTTAATAAATTCGATTGTAATATTTTCTACAGTCCAAACGGATCTTGTGTGAATCGTTTTGTACCGTTATGTTTGTTAGTGTGAATGTCAATTTACGATAGGTAATTTATGAGGAAATCTATTTATATACATACATACCAAGTTTACGAGGAATATACAATTTAAGTACCTAACTAATAGGGAAAATGGTATTTACGAGTAGGTATGTATTTTATTTACGAGGAAATTAAACGTGTTTCGAGTCTTTTTGCACAACTAATCACATCTACCCTTTAAACGTACGGGTATTTGTCAGCGAATAATAAAACGAGGTAAGGATTGCAGACGACAAAAAGGAAGAAACGAGCGCCGGTGGCACGCGGGGTTGCTCTTATTGCGTCTCGACCACGAGACCGTAGCGTTTTCTTTTTAAATTTCAATGAAAAATCATACGCACCGGCTTTAAAAACATTGCATTCCATATCGGAGTTAAAAAACCGTGTTCCCAGAAAATGCCCGGTCGGTATGCAGCTGCACAAACCGCTTATTAGGGCTCCGCGCTGAAATTTTCGAAACCTTATTATGATAAAATGTATCCGAAACCTTTTCTGTTTATTTTTTATAGTATTGGATCTTATAAAAAAATGATTCAGGTTTGTATTTCTAACTAGCGATTTTTTTCTGTAAATGTAAACCCAATACTTATATTTCAAACTTCCATAGCTGGCTATTCGTTTTTTTTTAATGCAAAGTTAGGTTTTCATAACTGGCAACTTGTAAATCGTCTCATATACATAGTAGGTATATTATGTATGTATATAGCATGAGGCAAAGGTATGCGTTTCGTGATCAATCAGCATGTTTCGATTCCCACGAGGTCTCATCTCGTACGTAGGTACATACTACTCATAATTTTTATTCCATCTCAACTAAACTAACGATATCAACCATCTCGCGTCTCAACCGGGTTCATAGGTCAATTGTGTCAGGAACCTTATTTTGTGCTAGCATCATCGAGGGCTTTTTATTCCCCTATTAGAATGTCAGCCCACCAACGATACGAGTTATGTAACGACATGGAATCAATCACGACCAATATGGCGGATGGTGAGCGCGAAACGCAACAAAAAAAACATACTGGTCGCGAATAATTCATACAGTGTATATGGAGCTTTACATTGAATGCTTTCCGATCGCACAAACAATCGTGTGTGTGTATACATCGAATTCCTTTTTCAAATACTTCTTTTTCTCATTTCGCCGTTTCCTTTCCTGGCTTCGTGCCACATGTTTTATTGATGGCCGGTTCATTGATATTGCTGACTCGTTCAGGCGGTGGGTGAGTGGCCACTTATGTGAGCCATAAAAGGCCTAGCCTTGGCCATATGGGGAAGCCGCCACACTGCGAATGCATTCAAGCGCGCGCGCATATCAGATCGCTCGGTTACAAAACAAAGTGATGGCCGAATCTCTTATGTTGCGAATGTAATATCTGTTATTGCAGTGTGGATGTACATACATATGTATGCATATGTGAATGTTTTATTTATGTGTGCAACAAGAAACACAAACTGTTGACATAACATTTATTTTATATGCGAGAGTAATTTTTACAAGAACTTAGCGTACAGCATTTATCTTGGAAAACGAAACTTCTAGAAAGTGGAAGTAGTTTGGAGGCTCAAACACATATACAGATATATATATTATTTTTTATTTATTACAGAACATTTCGAATGAAATGGAAAATTTTGTAGGTTTATTTATTTATTTATGGAGCGTTTATTTATGGAGGTTTCAAATATATTTTATCTTAATATTGTTAATACTCGATTACGTACAATACGTTTGAAATTAAAGTTTTAATTAATCAAATATATCGGTTTTTACATATTTTAATACCATATAAACTTGAGGAATATTCTAATCGGTGTTTATCATTAGGTTAAAACTCCCGATGACGTCACGACATAAACTATCATATGTCTCTATCGTACACACAGCGCTTGCTCGTGTGCGTGCTCGCCTATGTGCGAGTGCATAGTAGAGTGTAGAGCAGATAGAGCGTGTAATGTACGCACGTGTCGCTCAGCTGATAGCGACGGGAAGAGAGTGGGGTTGCCCTTCTCACCAATAGTGATGTGCCACTAAACTCACATTTATAACGATGTTCGTTTTTATATTCTTTGTTTATCTCCAACCAAATTAATTTAATTATTAATTTCCACTTTATTTTATCTTTTATTTTATCCTTATCTTTTGTGCTATACATAACTTGAATATTGCAATACATTTGTTAAAATTTCGCAAAAATGATGAAGAAAAACGGAAACCCTAAAAATCTTAGAGTTCTCCAAAAAATCAGTTTTCTAAAGCGAATAAAGGGGAGAATAAGTGAGAGATTAGGCTATCGAGGTTTCGTATTGTGTTATCGTGGGGGGATGCTAGGAAAGGTGGTGCGGCCCTAGAGCCGCACGTGTCGCGGCCAAGGCTGCGGCGAGAAAGCTTCGAGCCGCCCACGTTCCGTCTGATACGCACACAGAGGTACTATCACAGTGTTGATGGTACAGACTTAACAGCCAAAAAGCCGTTACCACGAACCTTCCTGATTTCAGTTAGATCCCAAATACAGAAACAAGATTAGTATGAAATTCAACAATGATTCTAGATCACTCCGTCTATCCGTATAAATCCTAGAAATTTATATGTGATATATAACTAATCTTTCAAATGTAATTTTGAAGCTAGGAAAAAACAACTAAATATGAAATAGATATTTCGTTTGTGTTAAAAGTAAAGTATCAATACCTGAAACGTTATCTTTGCATGAATTATTTATAACACAATAGCTTAGAATGCAACTGCTCGCTCCCGATGATTGGGGCTCAAATCCTAGTATTCAACTATCTCCAAAAATATGTGTGATTTTTAAGATTCATCATCGTCTTCTTCACGTCAGCCTTTTCCGTTGCACTACTGGACACAAGCTTTTCCCAAGGTGTGCCACAGCACTCGATCCTCGGCAGATTTTATCCAGCCTCTACCAGCCGCCGTTTTAAGATCATCGGTCCAACGGGCCCGTCGACGACCCACAGTACGCCTGCCAGTCCTTGGTGTCCAATCTAGAGCTCATCTGTCTCAACGGCCATCAGTTTTACGACATATTTGACCAGCTCACTGTCACTTCCACGTGCTAACTTTTTTAGCTATGTCCAATAACCTAGTTATCTACGGGATATCCTCATTTCAGATCTTATCCCGCAGAAAAACCTTTAGGTTGTGGAGTAGACCCAATGTCAGGGTCCACATTTTTATAGATTACGTCAATGCTAATTGCTGTAAACCTGAAGCGAGTTATTGACTTAGCGTTTTATTCACATTGTTGACTAAAGTTTCTTTAGAGATATTTCCTGAGGTCTCGTGAAGAAAAACTGACCCAACCGATTGGGTCAGACTTGATGACGATAGTTATTAGAACATTAACGTAAAGACCATTTCTGTAACAAACCGAACCCGGACCCTGTTACTAAGCTCCAATGTTGAACCATCGCGTACTCGCTGCCGCATCGTGTAACACGTGCGTGTGTGTAACACTGCGTTGTGTGTACACACGGGCTGTACGCGTGTGTGCGTGTCAAGCCCCGTAACTTGTTTGGTTAACAAATTCTTAGAATCACTCCAATGTCACTTTAACATTATCTGTGCACCGCGTAAGTGTTTCTTCGATTGGTTTTCCCGGTATCACGACGTTCCTCTGCCGCTACCTGCATTAAACGTTTCACTGTTTTATTTTATATCTATGAGATGAGGAAATTGTTACCGAGCTAGATATTTTTATGTTCCTTAGTTGTTTATTTTGAACATGTAATACGTTCTATGGCGTATCTGATTTCATAACGTGTACGGTTGGCACGTCGAATTTTTTTTTTACTTCTGACATTCGATCCAATGAAATATTATTTTTTATGAATCAATGGAAATGTGATATTAATGTTTGGAAAGATGATATTAATGTTTTTGGAAAGATGATATTAATGTTTCACTGAATGGAAAGATGATATTAATGTTTCGTTTATTTGCCTATTGTTTTACGCTAAGAAATAATTGTCACTTGGTGCTATGTGCCTACCATATTATAACACACGTCCTGGTGTGACGACACATAATGTTTTACATAATTACATAAAGCAAAATAAATCACTATAAGTGTTTTAAAAGTTTATTATCTTGTTCAATGTAACTTATGTAGTTACCAACACTAGCCGGGGCTGGCTTCAGCGCGATGTATTGGAGATGATAAAATTTTTAATTGGCGAATATGATACCCGCCCGTCTACAGCAACGCAGTGGCTTCAACTCGTGCACTAATTATGCGATGATTAAATTAAATATTAGGCGAATTTTCAAAATGCCCCGCGGGTAATTACCGCAACGGTTTTCATGTAATTAGCATTTTGGTGCGACTGAAGGATGCTTTGGACTGGATAACGATTAAAAAAAAAAATTACCTGCCCATTTTAATATTCTGTTTGTGGTTTTGGAATTTAAAATTATAATAGGAGTATTATTTGTCGTATTTTATTTCGGTTATGTTTGTGTAATCATCACCACCATCATCATCAGCCCGTCTCAGTCCACTAGTTGACATAATATGGAGTAGGCTTCCGTTAATGGGCACTACAGTGCCCTTTTATAAAGTTTGTGTCCGTAATCCCCACACTCTGCTTGCGGGTTGGGAATCGCGTACATGTAATATTCATCATCATCATGATCAGCCTACTCCCGTCCACTGCTGGACATAGGTCTCACCAATGGCACGCCACTGAGCTCGATCTTCAGCTTTTCGCATCCAACCGGTACCAGCCAGTAATACCACCTGTAATGCTTTAGCTAATTTAAAATAAACAATGGAATTACATATTTCCTGTCACACGTATATAATAAAATTATTATGAAGCAAAGATAACTTAGTTCAAAGGACGATGAGATTGAAACATATATAAGGGGTCATAATTTATCTATATTACAAACCTATGGTAAAAATACGATATTTAAACGTAACGAGACTATTAGAGTAAAGAGTAGAGAAATGCAAAAGATTCAAACTATTAATATATCATTAAACCAGGTCCCTTACGGAGTACGCAGAGTAGTCATAGACAGGACTAAAAAAGTGCCAAGTAATAATCAAATTTTTAAAATTCTTACGGAGTAGACAGATAGCACAGAGTCTCAAATTTATCTACTTTTACAGACCTGTCGTGCTTCGTCCATAAAATTAAATTGATGGTGAGATTACAAAAATCAATTTCATGAAGGGTGGTGGGGTACGTTGTTTATCTCAAATGCTGTAAGCCTTAAGGGGTGGGGTTGTATCTCCGTATGTGGGTCAGCAGGCGATGCATCCAACCTGCGTGTGCTCCGCGGCCCGACCTACTTATTTTGGGGGATGAAATCGAGCGGGGGCTTCAATTTCACCCAAATTACACCCTTATAAATAAATCATTATAACTGCGTAGTGGAGTAATGTGTTTATTCATCAATTTATTTAATGATTATTTATGTGAACAGATGAATGTAAATAAATTTGATTAAACGGAAAGAAATCTGTATAGTGTCCCCACTTATTTCTAAAAAAATGGTTTTTATTTGTAAGTTCTGCGTTTTCATGTTAAGTTACAAAGTAAATACATTTTAGGAACATTTTGACAATTATTGTTACTCCTTGTTCCTGAAGTTCCCTCACCTATATAAACAGTAACTTATTGACTATTTAAATTAACTTGAATAATCGACACTAACAGTCTTATTCCTATTGTGCTTTCTGCCTACCCTGTAAATAAACCTACGTAATGTAATAATAATAACAAGTAACGCAATAGGTATATTATTTCATTTAAGTTTGATAGGCTAGAGATATGTGGCACTATGGCATAATGCACTGTGCAATCTACCTACTCAATAAGGGACTTGGTGTAATTATATTATTATATCGTCTATTATTGTTGTAATAGATAACGCAGCTACACGTGTACTGTCTTAGAATGAACACCCTACCAAGATGGGGGTTGATTAAGTGTGATAAGGGAGGGAGCGTGCCCTTGTCATAATCGTAACTGGGTCGGGGGCCCGATGCATCCAATACGCGTGGATGCCGCGACCTGACCTATTTCGGAGACGTAAATATAGCCTTTATTATCACTTACTACGTACTTATGTACATATTTTGTTCAGATCTTTTTTAAGCAAATTTATTTTAATTAAATAATTAAAATTGTCGTCTCATAAGCCCTTAACTTAAGCGAATTAATTTAAATTAAATAATTAAAATTGACATCTCGTAGACGAATCAATTAATTAATCGCGACCAGAAAATAGAATACGTTTCAAGGCATTTCGGTTTAGTATTATTAGCATAGTTGTCTATTTATCTTGCTTGTAATTAAAATTAAATTAAATTCCAATTACATCAGCTATTAATAAATGGAAAAATGATAAATATTAATTTATACAAGCGATTCAGTAGCGAGTGTCGCGTTTATTGTGAACTGAAGTAGATCGCGTTAAAAACCAGTCCTAGTCAACGATTAGCACGCGAGGACAAACATAATAAACGAATAATGTCTTTCTGTGTTGCCCTAAAATAATTAGAGCAAAAATTTATTATACAATAACTGCCTCGTTGGTAGATTTGCAAATGCGACTGCCGATCGAGAGGTCCTGGATTCGATTCCCGGGTAGAATACTATAGGATATTTCTAATTTAGATTTTCTTATGTAAGTTTCTAATAAAGGCTCGGAGTAAGGCTCTGGATCCCGGGACCGGTGTATGGCAATAAGTGCCCCCTATTCCATGATGGGATTTGACCGTAACTGGTAAAAGGTGGGAGTGTACTATACTCCTCTGTCTACCTCTTCAAGGATTACAGGCGAGATATTACGTTCATTATACAAATACACTTAAATAATCTTAAATTTAGAATCGAAAAATTCAACATGATGTCCTACTTGTGGCTTTATTATATAAAGTTAAAATATTAATGCCTTATAATAAGGTATTAATTTGCCCGTATGACACGTTTGACGTTACACGTTAAATAATGAAATGTAGCTTAAATTTGACCCGGTATAATCCTCGGTCCTGTTATATGACACAACAATAGTAGAATTGATTGTGTTCGCGGCATATTCACGAGGTGTATGCGCATCTTATCTACCTTTCACATGCCACAAGGTTCCAAATAGCATACCACACTATAACATTATTAACTCTATTTTTAAGCAATAAGAGCGAATTTGCTATATTACAAATGAGCAATTATATTTCTTTCGGACAGATTGTTTAAATCCTATACGTTTGTGCTTGTGCGACATTTACGCGGATATGCGTATAACCCGCAGAAATCAACTTGATACTTACGAGGAGCACGCTTCCTCTCCCATCATCTGACGACGCTGCCAATGCCTACCGCTCTCGCCTTCACCGCACCTACTACATCATCATAGCAATATGCCTAGTCTACTTCTGCGTCTTATGTACACGCCGATCGACTGGATTATCAACTTGGCAAGTTTATACTGTGGCTAATTAAAATAAAACCGCAAATATTGTTCTGAGAAGCGCCGCCCCGCGACATCCTTTACCGGGAAACGATAGGTTGACGATCGTAAACATACGATTTACAATACACTTAAAAATGAAACTGTGACTTCGGTTATAACGGACCGAGATATTTAAATATGTTTATATCGCATTACCTGCTCATGGATAATAAGATACATATAAATGTTTACAATCAATTTAATATTTCGTTTCCTTAATTTTATTGTCGTAATAAAGTGCATTTTACGTAGCGTATTCAAAGTCGGATTCTTCCTTCTCAAGTTAACAAGAGATTTTAAAAGAGTCAATGAACCCGGATTAATGCACTACGACTGCTATTGTTAAGTTGTAAACAAGAATTCTGCTTACGTTTGAGAACCATTTCAGCAAAAGATGCATTACATACACACGGTCTTTTAATTAAATAATCATATACATATGTTTATACTTTTAACTAATAAAATCATTGTTATCACCATATTAGACGCAATAAATTATTATTATTTCTATCAGTAAACTTGTTATTGCGCCTGGTTATCATGCCTGTGAAGACGTAGACAGAGGTAAGCTCTCCCACAATTTACCTGTTATGTTATCCGTCCCACCGTGGAATAGCGAATAGCGAATAGTGAATATTTCTACTTTAAAAAAAACGAAAAAACAATTACTATAAATGTTATAACTTTGGTTCACGAACGGTGTGAGTATGTAAGAAGCGAAAGGAGTGAAATATATTAAAGTATTATTAATCGTGAAGCTCGCGTGAAACCGACCGCGACTGAAACCGTCTTGGTTTTGTTTCAGCGAGATTAATAGTTTTAATTCGTCGTATTGCTACGCCGACGAGCCAGTTCCTTGACGTAGTGAAAATAAACACTAACGAGTTGTAACGGTCCCACATGTCCTGAGTCCCTGTAGGAATAGTCTAAGATGTGATCGGTTATGTAAACTTATAATCAATATTTTAATGAAACGTAACATCACGCCTGCATCCCCCGACAGAGCAGGTAGAGCAGTGTAGAACCCCGTACGGTTCAAAGGCTATGTTTTTCGGCACATTGAACAAGGAGTGAGCTGCCTAGGCAATACATTACTAGTGTAGGTACATCAACACCCTTATTACAAAATATGCGCGTTATTGCGTTCTGTTAATAAAAGTAACTTTTAAAGTGGTGTGGTTTTAAGTAACTATTTATTACTGGAAAAAATATAAATAGGGATAGTAAATTATCCGGCTGTCATATTCATAGTAGTGGGGGTGGGCGGTGAAGGGGGAGGAGGCACAGCGTCTCCTAATTGTAACAATAACACCTCCAAGCTTTACATTGTTCCATCAAAATAATCAATGACTATAACAAGATAACAATAATGTGCATAATAAGATTATTTGAGTCAACATCTTTGAATATTTCCGTTATCTGTACTTTTTAAACAATTACGTATGCTCTATAAAGGACATAATAGCAGCTTTAAGGAACTCTGACTCAACTCCGAAGAATCTACAATAAGTAGGTAGGTACCTATCTGAAACGTCATAATGATATGAGTTCTGTAGGTAAAGAAGATTAAAGAAATCAGAAGACCGAACTCATTAACGCGACATTGTGTAATATTGTAATATCCTAGATAACCCCCCCGGGTTAGGCAGAGAATATCACATGCTAAATATCTCTATGCTTACAGACGTGACGTGCTTCTTCTAAATACATTCATGACTTATTTTGTTAGTTCTTCAACATGAAAGCTAACTGAAAGGCTTGGTATGTAATAAAAAACGCTTGTAAAAGCAGCTCCTATGGATATTTTAACTGTACAAAAAACAAATTAAACCATTAACACGCACCTCCGTTAGGAAAGGGTTCTATTTATACTTACGAGAAGATTTAACAGCCATACCGCTTGACGTACTACATATAAACTCGTGTATGACAGCTGGCACAATGAGCACCATATGTAGGAAAGAGCTATTTTAAGCTAATTACGTAAACACACGTATTATGCTACGTCATTATAAATTAATGTTAGGATTCAATACAAATTTGTCATTTCGTTAGAAGAAGGCAAAACCTCTTGAGCAGCTTGGGCAATTGCAACCCAATTGTAAAACAAAGAACACTATATTAATGACATTCACGCCAGGTTCCATAAACAGTAGGCAGAGAGCATAGAGCAAATATATTTTATAATATAATATCCCTAATAAAACTATAAAAATCTCAATGAAATTACGTAGGTACGTTACTTAAACGGAATAAAATTTTCATGTCAGTCTATATTTGCGACTTTCAAAAGCAAACGGGCGTGATGCTGCCAGAAAACGCAGAAGCCCGCACCCGGCTCCTAATGAGCTCGCGACGCTTTGAACTCGAACTTATTTCAGTCGGAGAACAATGTTGTTTTGTCGTTCTGAGAAAAACGTATCTTCGCACGCCGCCGCGCCCGATTGTTTACTACGAAACCATTCGCTCGAGCTCATTCCGCTACGATCCGATGCGTGGGTTCCGCACTTTTGTTTCCCGTCTCTTTTATGTTTTATTGACGATATTTCAACGATATGTTCGGGCGTATATGTACCGCATATATCTTTGTATGTACAATGTTTATTAACAGAGTGAAACTGACAAAATATGACTTTAGTTAGACACAAAAGGTTAAGCAATGGTACCTTTTAAGAACCTCTTAAATGTTTTATCATCATTATCTGATATTCAGAATCAAAATCAAATTGTTATTCAAATACTTTTTACAATAGTAATATATTATGTAATTAGTAATCTTATCGGTAAAAAATTGTTCTATTATGCGTTTAAATTCTATTAACTACATACCATATACCTATGTGTATAAATACATAAATTACCAACTTAATTCACCAGTATTTCCCCAAAGGATTAGGCAGAGGAGTTTAGTACACTCCCACGTTCATCCAGTTGTTTTAAGCACCACCACGGGGGTGAGAAATAGTGAAAATACATATCAAGCAGTATTTATGCTAATAATTTAAGCGGATTGTTATTGGGAAACAGTTTGTGAGCCCACAACAATATAAACATACGTAAGTTATTATTGACCCACAACGTCTACCCGTAACTATTATAACATCGTTATTTATCTTTGGATAAGTTGTACGAACGGCCCCGATTACGTTTATGCGGGATATAAACAGACACTACACGGCAATGCGTAGGTTTCGTCTAAAATAGATTAGCAACCGCCCAGACTTGTTCCGAGATCAATCTGTGCGGTCCCCGCGTGTTGTTATTATATATTGTCCGTATAATGGACCATTATTTAACGCAGCCCACGTGAACCGATGTTGTCTTTCTAGACACATGTTTTTGTTATATCGTCACGCCATGTCCTTTGCGGGTTAGATAGGGAGTATTGAGTCTCAAATATAGTATCTCTATCCTTTTAGTTCTCACGTGCTTTTTGTACATTAATCATTGCCTTTGTACATGTGATATACGTTATATCTAAACCGCTCTATAGTAATAGATTTTTATAATTTGTTTATTATCATATTTCGCTTATTCACAGGTTTCTAGTTTAAATTCATAGTAGACTTTGTTTTGCTAGTGTTTAAACTATCCATCTCCCTAATTCTCTGTATTCTTCAAATTCAAAGGAATCAAATTAGCTGTTTGGACTTGAAAATGAAGATTTAAGTTACCTAACATTATCCTTAAAGCAAAGATATAAAAATATTTAGGTCGTTAGGTTAGGTTAGTAGTTGTGACTTCTCCAGACCCTCAATTTGATGATGAATCTGATGTTGTCCTCTCTGAACCTATGATCCATGGAAGATGATTTCTATATCACAGACGTTCTTAGCTAGAGTCTTAGACTGAGAGTTGATGATGTGTCTGATGTTGAAGATGATGAGCGTTGATTGTCTTCTGGTACTAAAGAGATCATCGATTTACTAGCAGTGGTTGCACTGAATTGGTGTATCCGTAATTCGCATAATCTTTAAGAAACTCTATTAAGTTATTATTAGTGACATTTGGAGCTTTAGCCGCCTTTGGAGCTTTCGTGCACTTGTTGAATATTTCGAGGCCGTATCATCTGCGATCGTAATACACGATCACACTTCTCAGAAAACAAACAATTGCTGTAACATAAATGGTATACGTTTGAGGAAAACTCAATTTAAAAGTTTCAATGTTCCTTCTCTAGTCACATGAATTATCATGATTATATTATGAACATTTATCTGCAATAAGTAGGTAAACATCGACATCGAAGAAGATATAACGATATCGAAGTATTAGGAAGTAGTGGAGAGTATTACAGTGTTTATTTTTTGCCAGATATGAAAGTAGTAGAGAGAAGAAAGAAAGATTTCGTCTCGTGAACAGTGGGCTTTATAAAGTTGCTTCTCATCGGTGCATTTCTCAGTGCCGAACATTGTTGTCTGCAACCAGTACGCTAATAGCTGGCTGATGAATTTCGTTAGTCTCCAAACCAGTGTTAATCGAGCATCACAAATGGCGTAACATTTATACACGTGTCGCAGTTCATTCCAAAAATCTGATATTATATGAACAGCTTGAAATATTATTATTTTATTCTATACGGGGTAGGCCGAGAGCACAAAGTTTCTTTATCTTTAGAGACAGTGCTGCTTCCTCATTCATCGATCTCTTCATACAAGTACACTAGTTTCGGGGACTACTAACTTTCCCATCAGTCATTAGTTGATCTATTTGGTGGACATAGGAGACTCTTAGCGTCCTGTTTGACTAAGAGGTCGCCTTGGTATTTGGTTGGGAATTAATTCATTACCTACTCTTCTCAATACAGCTTCTCTCTACATGTAGCTTAAAATGCAACACATTAAAATTCGTTTCATTGTTACTAAACAAAAATTGCTATGTAACGAATTTAAGAGCGCTACGTTGGTATATTGAGAAAGATTCATGAACGATCGACCTATTGATTATTGAGAATTAGGCTCAATTCATACTACAGCGCAGTTTAATCCACGTGTCACTTGTACTTTAATAGCATATCGAGTTCTATCTCCATTAAGTAACATGCAAATTTGTATACAAAAAATGTGTAACTGTATTATTAATTTTTTGCATACAAATTTTCACGTTGGTTAATTTAATTTTTACGTTAATTAAAGTGAAAGTACTCGTATATGTCAAAACGTATCGTTTTGACTGAACCCTAGTGGGAATTGAGCCTTACAGTGCTGGCAACATTTCGCGAGCTCGAAGCGGTGAATGGCAACAATACTCGCAAGTGTAACATCACGATCTTACCATGTACAATTACTAACATAATATCACGCCTGTATTTCGTCTCCGACTCTGTACTCCTATGTAGTACTACGTTGCACGAGTTGTGTTTAATCCCATTGAATTTGGGGTGAGCATATTACCATAAATCGGGCGCAATTCTCGGGCGCAGTGCTGCTAAGAATTCCTAGTTACAAATCCCAATAGTACTTTATTCAACCCGGAGATCTAACATAGGACCAACGCGTTGTGTTACGCAACATAACGTCACCCCTTAGGGGGAATCTAAGGGGTAGGCAGAGAGCTGTAGTTCTTCCACTTTTCATTAGCTGCATTATCCACGCAATGTCCAATTATGGAGGAAGCTATTGATAGGTTTAAGTCATAGTAGCTGCTAATGATTAAAATTAATATCCTAGACGCATCGTAGTACAACCAATTCAACGGCTGGCTGTCCGCTTGGGCGCATACCTCACGTGGGCTATTTCAGTTTGACATTTCGTATATTCCCGTCGTTGCCAGACGTAACAGCGATCGCATATAGCGTGTACTGCGTCTAGTATGTGGGTTGAAGGGGTTATTAATGGGCTGGACCGAACTTACGATCGTACGATGTTATGTCTGTACTCTTATAAATGCGCCTATACAAAGAATGGAATAGGTCAAATACCAGGCGATAGAGTCAGAAATCGCGTAAGTCCGAGCGCGAGAAGAGATTGATGTATGTAAAAGCACGTCAGTTGTGGAAGGATAGTCGTAGGTATTTGGAACTTGGTGTTCTCTGCTTACGTAATAAGGGAAGTGGCGTGATGGCATACTAATAATAATGGTAAAAGTAGATAAGGTTGAGAATGCTCAATTGTATTTGCCTCTGTCAATTAGTACATGTTTCTAGTTCGTTGCGTTAAAAAAACTCATGATATAAAATCAATTGAATCATTGCAACGCACCAGTGATTCCGAGTCTCGTTCGTAACGGCACATCATTCATAATGAATAATACTACACCATTAAGTATAAATTACCAAATTGAAATCAATTGCTATCTGCTGTACATAGTTTCGTATTAAATCAATTAAAATTCCAACACTAAATCTGTTATGACTTACTTTAATATGATTGAATCAAACCTACCAAATCCTCAGTAAATTTCAACAAAGTGAATCACAGTTTTATGAATCAATATAACGTCATATTTTGTTTATGTTGTTATTATTGTAA